>PVKA01055576.1:0-10263 GCA_004027165.1 Ctenomys sociabilis
TATTGAATTTTTGATATAATTTCACTTATAAAAAAACCTGTAAATATAATATCATGTATGCACCTTGTACAATACCAAAACGTTATGAAAACAGTTTGCTATGTATTAATTCATCGACTCTGTATGGTTAAGGTGTTTTGAAACTGTCTGATTGACATTTGTATTTTAATAAAATAAAAATAAATGGAAAAAAAAAAAGCACATATAAACTAGAGTAGGCCTTAGCCCAGATGGCTGTACTGAAGTGGTGAATTTTTCCAAACATTCAAAAATCACTAATACAAATCTTCTCAAATGTAGAAGAGTAAGAAGATACTGCCTCATATTCTGAGATCAATTTTATAGAGACTAAACAAGCAAACAAAAACCCGAGGCAAAATCATTAAAATAAAAACAAATTCAGGCAAACACTCCTAAAAAACCATAGACTTTAATATGACAATAAAATACAAACATACTGAAAGCTATTCATAGTAACCTGCTGTAACTTATCACATGATTACATATTTAGTTTAATATCTGAGTGTTGTTGTAATATATGGTATTATTTTAAAAGTATAACACTAAAATGACACGAGTTTATACTAATAGATACAGAAAACACACTTTAGAAAAATCTCAAATCCATTCCTCACTAAAAAAATTAATAAACTCAACTAAACAGAAAGTGATTTCATTAACTTGATTAAAGGCATCCAAAAACAAACCCAACACTCCTGTGCATAATGGTGAAAGATCAATGTTTTCCCCCTTCGCACCAGACATGAAAGAGGATGTGTGTTATTCCTACTCCGATTGAAGGTTGAGGGTAAAGTTCAAGGAGGAAATTCCATAAGAAATACAAAAAGAATGGCTATGTAAACAGAAGAAAATTATTCCTGCTTTCAGATTGCACATAGAATGTCCGAAACAATACACTAAAAATCTATTAGAACTCAGAGCAGTCGTTCTTGTCACTGCTACTTAACAAAGAAGACAATCGTTGCCTGAGCAACGTCCCAGAGCAGGTGCTGGGCATGGACTTCTGGTACCACTTTCGAGAGAGCTCAGAAGTAGAGGCAAGGGAGGAGCACAAGAGCCTTAGTGGTGATGTCTGAGCTAATTGGGTCAAATTGTGACCGTGAAACCAGGTAATCTTTCACTTGTTCATCAAGGTGGAAAACGTCAGACTCTAATGATAAGGGGAGTGGCCACCTGTCTGCCACATAGCAAAGAAGACAGATGGACCAATCTGATCGGGAAGAAGCTTTCTACCAATTTGTAAATAATTTGAGTGAGGAAGATTTGAGACTTATGAGAGACAGCAATTTGTTAGGGACTCCTGGAGAAAGTACCAAGGATGAATTATTGAGAAGACTCCAACAAATTAAAGGGGGTCCAAATTCCAATGGAAATAGAGCAGCCCTGGGCTCTTCTGGTGAGGTATCTGGTGGCGAACCCATAATAACCTGTCTGAACTCGGTCAGACACGCTAGAAATAGCACAAGTGGGCAAAGAGGAGACAGACCTGAGAGGGCAGTGAACCAAACTATTCCAAACACCCGTGATTTCAGATTGAGTTTAGAGATTAATGTCCATGAAAATAATGGAGAACAAAACCCAGACTATGAACGTGAAACATCTTTAAGATGTTCTAATGGAGAAATTACAGGAAACAGAAGGCAACGGCAAGTAGGAAATTCACGACCTGAATCAGCATCTGCAAGACCATCTAGATCACAACAAAATTCAACAGTGATTAGAAGCCAGAAGAGGGCAAGAAACCGCACAGATGCAAGGACCAGAGCCAGAGCCGAAAGGTGGAGGTCAACCCTGCATCCAGTGAGAGAAATTCCACGAAGATCTCATCATTGTCTCTCATCTCAAATTTTTGAGCATGTAAACCAGACAGAGGGAAGTGCGAGAACCCTGCCCCATATGACAACGAGACAACAGATAACTGAGACTGATTTACCAAGTAGAGGGCTTTCTGAAGCTTCTGGAATGAGACAGGCCTCAGAAGAAGCAGGCTTATTAGATGCAATCATCAGGGGAGAATCCAATGAATCGGGATGGAGCTCTCCAACCATAGCTTTCGATCTTCAAGTCAGAAGAGATCAGGCTGGAGAACATCAACCAGGAAACAGCATAGCGAGTAGGACTCAGTCAAGGTTGCATACAACAAATGACACTGTTCCTTATGAAAGTGAACGAGGACATTTTAGACATACATTTTCACATTCTGGGCAGGCAGGTGTGAGAACCCATGTCACGATAATGATGATTCCTACTCATAGATTGTTGGATACTAGTGCAAGTGAGAATGAGACGTCTGTTGCAATTCACAGCATATTAAGGCAGATTATGACAGAGTTTGGTGAACTAAGCTACTTTAATTACAGTGATAACCATTCAGAATCTAATCCCTCCATCGAAAGTGGAAATATGGAAAGGTCAGAGTCACAGAGTGGAAGAGGGTCTTCTGGTACTCACAGCAGTTCTGGTTCTAGTTCAAGTTCCATTTCCAGTTTAAGTTTTAGTTCCAGTCCTAGTTCCAGCTCCAGTGGTGATATTTCGGAAACTTTTTCAGAGTTGTCTGAAGGTAGTAATGAAGAAAGAGCATCAAGTGCCAGGCAAGCAGGTCGGAGGAGAGCCTCAGTCACATCTAGAGAAAATGGCTCTTTCCCATTCCTGAGTATAGCTCAGCCTTTCCTCTTAAATGAGGATGATGATGACCAACCCAGAGGACTCACCAAGGAGCAAATTGACAGCTTGACAATTAGAAATTTTGGTGAAAATGATGCATTCAAAGTCTGTTCTGTTTGTATTAGAGAATATACAGAGGGCAGCAAACTCCGTAAGCTACCTTGTTCCCATGAGTACCATGCACACTGCATTGATCGTTGGCTATCTGAGAATTCTACCTGTCCTATTTGTCGCAGAACAGTCTTAGCTTCTGGTAACAGGGCAAATGTGTAATTAAAATCTGAATGTCTTCAGCTTTTTTGTGTACTGATAGACAATTACTCAGCTTGTGTTCATGCTTAGTACTTAAATGTAAAGTAGCAACCTTATTTGAGTCACTTCTTTCTGAAAGGCTCATGGCCTTTCTCCATCGTCTATGCCAGAATAAAAGGAATCATTAAAAAAACAAAGATTTAGGAATTAAAAATCTGATTTGGTAGCATTTCTGTTATTAATAATTTATCAAGTGTACATGTTAGTTTCTCTTTGTTATCTTCAGAGATTTGCCTTAGCCAAAAATTAATAATAATTAATTCATTATTATTTTGTGGTGTGAAATCCAAACTTTAACTGGTTTTTATTTACATAACTGAAAATGTAATTTAGCAATCTATTGTCTTCACAATAACATAGAAAGGGATGTTTATAAATCATTTTAGGCTGGGGAGATTGCTCAGTGGAGAAAGTGCTTCCCTGGCAAGCACAAGGGCCTGAGTTCAATTCCCGGTTCAGCCAAAAAAAAAAAAAAGAGAAGTGTATAAATCATTTTAGCCAAACATATTTGTATTCCAAAAGTACAAAACTCTTGCTGACAAAAAAGATATAAAAGATAAAAGCTATGATTGCACAGGTAACTTGGCAGACTTGACATTAGATTGTGATGTCATCTATATAGTTCTACATATTCAATGTAATCATTACTAACCACTGAGCTATCATTTTAACATAAATTAAAAATTAACCCAAAAATTATATGAAAAAACTAGAGATATAGGAGAACCTCAAAATTTTTCAAAAGAAAAACAAAATTGGAGAACTAAAACTTTATTAAAAGGATATAACAATGAAGAAGTTGCTCCATATGCATATAGATGCATGATCAATGGAGCAGAAGTGGGGATTTAGAAATAAACCATTATATTTTAGATCAGATGTTATTTTTAAATGATGAAACAATTCATGTACAAAAATACTCTTTTTCACAAGTGGATCTACACATGCACAGGAAAGAGATTAAACCCTGCCTTTTGCTATACACAAAATAAACTAAAAAATAATGACAGTCCTGAAACTGAAAAGTAAATGTGTAAAACTCTGAAAGAGACAATAATATTAGGCTGAGGAAATACTATCCAAATAAAGAAAATCAAAAAGAAGAGTAATAAAGACATAAAAATATGTATTATAAACAGATATAAGATTTCATCAATAGCACTTTTTAAAATAACCAATGATATAGGCACTGATACAGAATTGGAGAAAACCCTTCTTTCCCTTTCTCAGTATCTGCTGTACTTTTCAGATTTCATTTATTCTTTTAGGCTCTTACACTAAGGGAGATAATTGGATGTTTACAAATGTGGATCTCATTTACTTAACTTATTAGTGTTAATAAGTTCTCTAGTTGAATCCATGTACCTATAAAAGCCTCAAGTTTATCTATTTTATAGCTGATATTCCATTGTATTAAGATAACACATCTTTTTATCCATTTCTCAGCTGATGCACATTAAGGTTATTTCTAACATTTTCAAATGAGAAATTTCACTGCTGTAAATAAGGGAAAAGAGAAAAGAAAGAAAGAATCAGCAGTACAAATATCCAAGCTTGGATTTGGATAGCTGTACTGCTGATTTCTGTTGGTCTACTGAAAGGAACATTTAATACTTAATTGTTTTTCTCTCTCTTTAATTCTTTTGACCAATTATTCATGTTTATATCTGATAAGCTGAACAACTAATTTGAAAACAACAATATGCAATGCTAAAACCATTTTTAAAGTCATATAAATTTTTAATGAAATTCTGTAGTTTCTGTTTTTTGTTTACTATTTCTGTTTCATTTTAAAAATTATGAAAGAAAAAGGTATAAATCAAGGCCAGGGAGATAGCTCAGCAGAATAAATGCTTGCCTGGTAAATGCAGGGTCCTGAGTTCAATACCTGGTACTGCAAAGAAAAAGAAAGAAAGAAAGAAAGAAAGAAAGAAAGAAAGAAAGAAAGAAAGAAAGAAAGAAAGAAAGAAAGGAAAGAAAGAAAGAAAGAAAGAAAGAAAGAAAGAAGAAAGAAAGAAAGAAAAAAAGAAAGAAGAAAGAAAGAAGAAAGAAAGAAAGAAAGAAAGAAAGAAAGAAAGAAAGAAAGAAAGAGAAAGAAGAAAGAAAGGAAAAAGAAAACAAATTATTTGAAAATTATGTATCTGAAGCTAGTATCAATAGTTCATCTCTGATTAAGTGATAATATCTGTGTTTATTACACACAATGTTTGTGAAGAGACAATTATTGAAAGGAGATGTATAGATGGCAAATAAAAAAGTCTTTTTTGTTGGTTATTTTTGCGGAACAGAGGATTGAACTACGCCCTTGTGCTTTCCAGGGAAGCCCTTATTCTACTGAGCCATCACCCCAGCCCTTTAAAAAGGTTTTTAACAGCAAGAGTTATTATGGAAATATTAAAAAGGTACTGCTTCACATTTGCTGGAAAGGAAAATAAATAAAGTTTAATTGTTGGACAGTATATAAAGAAGTCAAGAACCTGACTTCTTAATTAATTAATTAATTTAATTAATTAATTAAACCTCTTAATGAGAAAATGCATTCTATGTACAGTGCAGACACTTTGACAAGCACCTTGATGGTCAGTCCCTCAAAACATAAATATATTTATCATTTAAATCAGCAATTCTAACCCTAACATATACATAAGGAATGAATAATTCTCCACAAAAAACTTGTATAAAATATATGCATTAATAATTCAAAATAGTTAAAAATGGAAGCAAATACAAATGTTCACAACCAGTGGTTAAGTAAATGAAATTATACACATTTATACAATGAAAGAGTGTTTAACAATAAAAATGATGGTCTACTCAAACCTGTCAACAATGATGAATCATAAATCACAGTGTATAAATGAAGCCAGACACAAAGTACTGCAGGTCTACAAGTTTATTATCCATCCTTCTTAAATGTGCAGAACAGTCAAACATGCAGATTTGGAGGAAGTGAAAATTAATGAATACAGTTTCCTTCATAGAGGTAAAAATGTCCCCAAATTTTGTAGCTACACAATAGGTCGTCAAATCTATCTACTAATGTATACTTAACTGCATTTTTATTTTTAAAAGAATAAGAAATGATATAAAGTTTCACTAAACAAAGTAATAGGAATACATTTGCTATTATATTGCATATTATCTTCAATTAGTTGTTTAGATTACCAGATATAAGCTTGCAGAATTGTTAAAAAAAAAGTAAGAAATTGAAAAAGAAATTTAAGCATTAACTTCTCCTTTCAGGAATAAAATTAACTAGGCTATCATGGATAGATAGATAGATAGATAGATAGATAGATAGATAGATAGATAGATAGATAGATAGATGATATAGATATAGATATATAGATAGATAGAAATATCGATATAGAAATAGATATAGATAGATATACTTTTCCCTTCTTTCTTTTGTCCATTTTCTCATCCTAGTTGTTCCTTCCCTTTGAATAATTCCTTTCCCTTCCACAGTATCTATTGTACCTTTCAGATCTTATTTACTCTATTAGGTTCTTACACTAGGAAGACAACTCTATGTTTGCACATCTGGGTGTGACTTACCTCATGAGTATGATCTCTAGTTGCACCTACGTAAAGCCTCAAATTTATCTTTTTTTATAGCTCAGTAATACTGCATTGTGTAAAAACACCACATTTATTTTATCCATTCCCTCAGTTAACAGGCATTTGGGTTGTTTCCAGGCTTTAGCATGACAAATTACACTGCTGTAAACATGGGTGCACATGTGACTGTGGTATGATGTTTCCAGTTTATTTGGAAAAATATCCAGATCCTAGCTTTATGAAGAATCTCCACACTGATGTCTATTTTTTAAAATTTGTATGGACTTATTTATATGTCCTTTATCAACTATATGTTTTGAATGAACAAATTATGCTGTATATTGTATCTCAATAAACCTATTTAAAATACCATAGCTCCTGGCATCTGTGAGAACAGATTCTAGCTGTAAGCTGTAGAATAATCTCTTTTGAAATGCTCATTTTCTTAAATGTAAATAAAGTGAGGATTAAAAATAAAGATAGCTATCTCTTTTGTAATTGAAGATATTTAATGAGGGATTATTTCCCCTCAGTCACACTGAATCTAGATTTTCTTAAACATTTGTTGCAATTTAGGCGTTATTGTTGGATACAATTGTCAAGCAACTAAGTGTTTAATTTACTGGTACTGATGTAAGTAGCAACAACTAAAATAAAATCTGTCTATGCAGTTTAATAAAAAGTTGTTGTGTAACAATTCTAGAAATCATAGATTTCTCCCTTTGGAGGACTGTGAGAAAAATAGTAAGTAAAATGATGACTAGAGATCTGTAGCTAGTGCAGAACAAAGCAGAATAATTCTCCTTAAAATGAGTAGGAAAAACTCAAATATAAAGGTCTAAAAATGATATTTTCAAAACTGACTTTTATAAAATTTCATCAATTTAATAAGATGAATGAATTTCAGAAATGGAGCTATTGATTGATAATTCCCCCTTCCTCCATATGATTACACTTATTATTTCACAGTTTCTATATGTTAAGCTTCCTCTCCCAGTTTAGTGAGTATACCATTAATACTAGCCAGTTGCATTCACATTTGATGACTTGACTGGAGAAATCTTAAATTCTAACATTACTCAGATTTGTGGCAGAATTTATTTATTTATTTATTTATTTTGCGGGGGTATAGGATTCAGAATAACTCCCTTCTTCAGAGCCATTAAGAAAAAGTTCTAAGTCATTCAGCAATGGCAGCTATAATACTTGAGTGAATCTCACAAAGGATGGGCAAAGGAACCAACTTTATGTCATGCAGCTCTATTGTTCTGTTTTGCTTCATCGCATATATTAAACATTTTACTGCACAAAATTCAGCTGTACTTGAAAGTAGGGATAATACTGTAGATTGTGTGTATGTGTGTATGTGTGTGTGCATGTGTGTGTGTGTATTTGAAGAGCAATAAGTTTTATAGCAAACACATAAACTTTGTTTTTTGATTAATAGGACAGTTTCAATAATTAACACATTGTACATTGTTATCTTCCTAGTGGTTACCCATAGTACAAGAAGCAAATAGAACATCCTGTCCAAACACTATTAATGCAAATCTTTCTTATTTAATTAAGTGAATTAAGTAGCTCTATATCTATCCAAACTATTCTGTGTATACAAATACAAAATGGGTCCCCTTTTTTTGTTTAGTCCTGTCAGAGATGGGCATTCCATTGGCATCTAAATTCTATAGGTGCATGAATTCAGCAAAA
Source organism: Ctenomys sociabilis (assembly GCA_004027165.1). Lineage (NCBI taxonomy): Eukaryota > Metazoa > Chordata > Mammalia > Rodentia > Ctenomyidae > Ctenomys > Ctenomys sociabilis. The sequence goes on from PVKA01055576.1 coordinate 8,266, forward strand.
CAACCCAAAACAATCCAGCAGTCCACAATAGTAGTGAGTTGTATGCAAAAGTTTATCCAGCAGAAAAGTATTAAAAATGAAGTGTACAAATTAAAGCCATATTAAGATGCTGAGCTGTGAAAGGTTCAAGTCAACTTCTGCGAATACTGTAGATTTTGTTTTTTTTTTTTTGTATTTTTGGGAAGGTTCTACAGTGTATTCAGAGTCTCACTACTATATCGGCCTCATAGTGATCTCTGCCTGTTTACATCCTCTCAAGAGCTGGGATACAGGCATGTGCCACTACACCCAGTCTCAATTGCTATCTCAGCATTCCCTGGGGGGGAGGGCCAGCATGGTGGACCCAGGGATTGAACCCCTGGCCCCTGCACCTGCTTGCAGGCACTTTTATCCCCTGAGCTGTTTGGGTAATCCATTCAGATTTTGTCATCAATCAATATCAACTGAAGTTCTTAGTTTATATTAGGGTTTATTTTATGGGTTGCACAAGAGAGGGTTTTGACAAATGTATCAGATCCCTTATTACGGCTACATGCAGAATGGATTCATTACCCTATAAATTGCTTATATTCTATTCATTCATCTCTAACTCATCAGGACCTGGGAAATTACAGGAGTATTTGATATCTTCATTAATTTTCCATTTCTGACTCAATAATGGAAGTGACACAGTCTAAAACCTTTTCACATCCTCCTCCATCCCGCCTGCGCCTGCCCAGCCCATGAGACCGGCCAGAGAAAGCGCGGCCGACTCCGCCATCCTGCTCCATCCCGCCCACGCCCGCCCAGCCAGAGACTAGCCTGAAACAGTGGCTGATTCCAGCAGCCTCCTGGTTCCCATGCCAAGCTCGCCCAGCGAGAGCGAATTTACAGGACTCACCAGGCTTCCCAGATCAGTGAGAGTGTGGTGAGTCTGAGGGAGAGCCTTTGGCTACTTCCCACGCACGCTACGTGGATCCATGTCCCCAACCCCTTCAAGCCAGTGACTGGGCTGAAACCTCAGGACCCACTCACCAACACCTCCCCGGATCCCCTGACCTAAAGCCCACTGATTGAGTGGGAATTTCCCCGATTCTCTGGGCATCAAAGGTCAGTGAGTGTAGAACCTCAGGCTCGACGTGCCTGAGATACATTTCCCAGGGATTAAGCTACTCGTCACCCGCCGTGGCCCGGTGACAGCTCCAGGCACACTGTGCCAGAGAAACATTTCCAGGTGATTACTGGTCCCACCCCACAGCCCCAGACCCAGTGCAGGTCGGCCTGGAGTGAGAACTCCAAGCCTGCCACACTGGAGGGACATTTCTCAGCAATCCACGGTCCCATGCTACAGACCGAAACCCAACACAGCCTGGCCTGTGAGTGAGGGCTCCAAGCCCACTGCACCAGAGGGACCTTTCCCAGCCTTCTTGGGTTACAGCCTGTAGACCCAGACTCAGCACAAACTGGCCAACTCAGTACACCCTACTCAGTGAATAAGATCATCCACTATCCTTTTGTGAGCCCAGAAAACCCACCAAAGCCCAGGCCCACCCACCTGGGGAACGCCTTGCCTGACACAGGAGGGCTGACCCCGGGAACCAACATAGCAGAACCAAAGGAGCTGCAACAAAAAAGGAACTGAACAAAACAGCTAGACACAGCATAGGCATACCTGGAAAATCTCAAACTTAATAGACTGGCACCCGAATCTCATAACAAGCTAAGGCTATAGCTGCACCAAAGCTCTACACAAAAGGTCAAAGATCAGTGCTATACAAAATGACAAAGAGAAGGGGAAAAATGCAATCCCAGACCTCGACTCCATCAGGAAGGGCAGAGGACACTAGCTCAGCTGCAACGAATGAACTAACAGATACAGCAGCAAAGGAACAACAGCAGAAAGCTATAGAGGAAATAAAATGAGAAGTAATTCCCCAAATTAAAAAAGAAATATTTGAATACATAGAATCTGAAATAAAGAATGAATTCCAGAAACATTGGGTGGAAAAACGATGCTCA
>PVKA01055577.1:0-10261 GCA_004027165.1 Ctenomys sociabilis
GATCCTTGCGCTTGCCAGGGAAGCACTTATTCCACTGAGCCATCTCCCTGGCCCCTTTTTTTTTTGTTTTGTTTTTTTGTTTTGTTTTGTAAAGATTTTTATTTTTATTTATTTATTTATTTTTTGGCAGAACCGGGGATTGAACTTAGGCCCTTGCACTTGCCAGGGAAGTACTTATTCCACTGAGCCATCTCTCCGGCTCCCCACCAGGGGCTTTATTGATCCTTTTTTGTTTGGTAAGACTCTCAAGACTCCACTGTTCCTTGTCTTCCCAAATCCATGCCCTATCAGAGAAGAGACTCACTGTTTGTCTGAGCGAAGAGATGCTATGTGTGCGATTGCCACTTTCTGAAGCCAGGGCGGAGTCACTAGGGTACTGGAGACAAGGCGCATTCGCTTGGCCTACGATCTGACCCTGGATCGCTGTGCCTAGCACTGTGCCCAGCACCTCCACGGTCATACCTGGGAAGAGAAAAGGAGGTCTTTCAGGGGAGCCTTGTGGCTCACAGGCATGAGAAGAAAGTGTAGGTAGACTGGGGCCACACACCAGGTCAGGGTTTGGTGGGTGGAGGAGGCAGGTGTCATCTTGGCCAGCACTCATGGCTTCTTTATGTGACCTCAGGTTCATGCTTGTAGATGGAGGCAATGACAATGAACTCTGAGTCACACTTAGCAAGAAGGGAACCAAATTATTTTTAAGAGTTTCAAGAATAAGAGCTCAGTGAAGGAACACTTGCTCAATGCACGTGAGACCTTGGCTTCAAACTCCAGCACACACAAACATAAGAAGGTTTCACACCCACAGCTAAGAGCAGAGCTGGGAGATAGCAAGGCAAGGAGAGATGGTGCAGGAGCGGTGTGGGGGGAGACTTACGATACGCAGTGGCTGAGTCCCGCTCACTCTGCTCCGTACTGATGAACATGGTCAGTGCCGAGTAGGGAACGTGGAAGCACTGTCACAGAAGAGAGGCCCTTGGACAATTAGTGACCATATAGATACCAAAATCCTAGCCATGGGCCCAGACCCAGACCCAAGATACTCAGAAGGGCCCATACTCACTGTGACCAGTGTCTCAAAGAGGCAATAGAAAATCAGGTACCAAAGGGCCTGTCCCCGTGGAAAGTCGGGCACGAACCAGATGAGGAAGTAGGCGACCACAGCCAGGGGTGTGGAGAAGATGATCCTGAGGAAGGGGAGGTCTGAGGGAGGCCAGAACCCCAGGAGCCAGCTGAGCCAAGGGTCCAGCCCTGCTCTCTGGGTTCTCCCCACAAGGAAGTTCCTTCTCCTGAATCTACCCCACTCCCACTCTCCAGGCTCCTACTGGTCTGGCCTCTGAGGAAAGAGGTATGGCCAACCCCAGAAGGACACACAGGGACTGGCCCTGGACTGAAATCCTGTGTGTGTGGAATGTGAGGAGGTTGGACTGGAGTCTCATCCACTTCTCCAGAGGAGCAAGGACTTTTGCTGGGCTGGGGGACCTGAGGACAAGACCACAGGCAAGTAGGCAGAGAGAAGGGACAACCTTGGCACGAGAGTTGGAGGTGGCACAGGGAAGGCCAACTCCAGGCAAGGAAGATGGAGGAGTCGGGTGGAGGATGGGCCTAGTGATGCAACTCTAAGGGAGCAAAGGTCTGCAGCCTACACGTGAGTCCTACCCATCACAAGGAGCAGACATCAGATTGGACTGGTCTGACACCCTAGCTTCAGCAGAGAAAGCAGCACAGGGTGAAGGTTAAGAGATCCAAGTCTGACTCTCCCAACTACCATAAAACTTTGGCTTGGACAAGTTATTTAACTTCTCTGACTCACTTCCTCCTGCATAAAATAAGAATAAAAAATAGTACATACCTTACATTCAATATTTGTTCAAATATTTATTATGTCCCCATTGTGCACTGAACATTATTTTAATTGCCTAAGACATATTAGTGAACAAAAAAGACCAAAAAAGCAGGGTAGGAAAAAGAACAAGAACATTGTCCTTGCAGAATTTACATTCTAGTTGGTGACCCGCAAAAATAAACATAGTTTAAAAGAACTATAAATTCAGCCTTAAGAAGAAAGGTGTGGGGACAACATGCCTGTAATCCGAGCACTTGGGAGACTGAGGCAGGAGGATTCTTGAGAGTCTGAGACCAGTCTAGGCTACAAAGTGAGCTGAAGGCCAGCCTGAGACACATAGCAAGACCCTGTCTCAAAAAGTGGGGTGGAAGGGAGATAGCTCAGTGGAAAAAGTGCTTCCCTGGCAAGCACAAGGGCCTGAGTTCAATCCCCGGTTCCGCCAAAAAAAAAGTGGGGTGGGGGTAGTATGAACTTCTAGCCCAGGCTACAGCAAGGGTGAACCTCCAAGACATTAGGCTCAGTGTGATAAGCCGGTCACAAATAACAAATATTGTACAATTCAACTTGTATGAGGTGAGCAAGCAGGAGTTCACTTGAGATACGGAAGGGAGGAAGGTGGTCCTGAGCAATTGGAGGAGAGTAAATGCTACTGACAATGGGTACAGAGCTTCAGCTTGGGAAAGCTAAAAGGTGCTGGAGGTGAAGTGTGGTACTGGTCACATGAAGAAGGGAATGTACTTAATGTCAGCAAACAGTACACTTCAGATGACTCCAAATGTTAAATGGGAACAGTACACATATTTTGCCAGTTTTCAAAAGGTTATACACACGTGTGAAGGTAGCAAGTACTATGGACAGCAACAGAGCATTGGAAGTGAGAAGCACAGCCCAAGAAGACCTTGCCCAGAAGACTCGAGTGGCAGCAGGAGGCAGGCGGCTAGTGAGGCCTGAAGGGGAGCACTCGGTACAAAGGTCTTCAGGCAGCAACCTGCCTGGCAAGGCTGAGGAACAGCAAGAGGGCCAGTGCGGCCAGCACGTTATGAGCAAGGGAGATGGAATTAGGAGATAAGCTTGGAGAGGAACTAGGACTCCTCGCGGGCTCCTGCAAGGACTGCGGTCCTGCTTTGTTGGGTTGAACAGTCTTAGGATTTAAATAAGTTGTTGATATGAAAATGCAGGCCAGTGCTTGGGACACTGTTTGCTGTGACTGCATCAGGAAGGTTCTCGAGAGAGCCAGCCTACTGGAGTAGAACAGCCCATGCCTGGGGCTGCGGAGGGCCTGGGGCTAGGAATCAGCCTGCTACTCAGCCTCCCCTGGTGACCCTGCTGACCACCTGCTTCTCGCAGTGTGGCCTTGGGGATACCAGGGAAAGCACATGTCAAAATCTTTGGTTTGAAGGGGAGGATTACAGGAAGGCTTGCCCTGAAACTTGTAGAAGAGGCCCCAGGGTCTTTCCATTTGAACAGAAGAGAGATTTGAAGAGGGACCCAGGTCCTTACTGTGGTGCTGCGGCCTCTCAGCCTGTGAGCATCTAGTGTTCACTAAGACATGTGCAAGACCCCTGCTAAGACAGGAAGCAGGCTGAGGGCCCTAGCACCTTCCTCACACTGACTGCCACACCTGTCCGGCTCAAGTCTTCAGATCCTTCCTGCTGGCTGCTCCACCTTCTCTACCCCACATGTGTCTTGGAGGCAAGCGCTCATCACCCTTCCTCAAACATTTCGTCCTTTGCTCTACGCAGCTGAACAGCGCTGCCCAGGAACCCAATGTGACTGTCACATCGGCCTGGCCCAACAGCAGCTGCCATTGGCTGGGCCTCATGAGGAGATGTGGCAGCAGGACCCGCCTTCCACGGGCTGCCAGGAATGCGGGCACAGGTCCAAAGCTCACGAGCTGGCACCCTGGGAGCCCTGAGCAGCCTGCACAGGTGAGGTCGTCTGTCCTATCCCTGGCCCTGAAGCTGGATCAAAGGCTCCAGCCTGGGCCTTTGCCAGGGCCTGGCAAGATTGTAGTGGGTGGGAGGCCTCGTGGGAAAGGAAACTGTGGGGGCTTGGGGGATGCTGGAAGAGCTTTGAAGGCCGGAGACCAGGTATGGGCGCCCCTGGGGCAGGAAGGCGCCCACTTGAGCTTGGATGGGCTAGAGATGAAAGGGGCACTCCCCCCCCCAGCCAAAGCAGGATGTCCTGGAGGGAGCCAGAGCCCAGCCTGGCTGGTCTTCTGTGTCTCCCTTTCTGTCTGATCTACGGGAACTGCCTCCCCCACCTGGCCTCACAGCCTGAAGCTGAATGGTAGAGACTTTGTACCAAGGGAAAGAGTTCACATTATTCAAGGCCCCAGAGCTTAGGGGTCTGCTATAGCATTCCTGGCATTGTCTCCAACCCCTACCCCACCAGAAGCCACATGGAAGGAATGCAAATTACACACCACTTAATAGGCACCATGCCTGGCATGGAGGCTGAGCCAAAAGGACCACCAAGAGTTCAAGGCCAGCCAAGAATATATAGCAACACCCTTTCTAAAAAATAAACAAACATATATCAAGCAGGAGGCTGAGGCAGAAGGGTCTTTGCAAGTTTGAGTCCAACCTGGGCTACAAAGTGAGCTCAAAGACAGTCTGAACTATAAAGCGAGACCCTGTTTCAAAAATTAAAAGAAAAAAAAGGAAGGAAGAATGCTGAGGCAAGAGGATCACCTTGAGTTCAAGGCCAGCCTGGGATACACAGAGTTGAAGGCCAGTCTAAACTATACAGGATAACTGACTCCAAAAAAGATGCCAAGCACTGTCCTGAATATTATACATATTCACAGGCATTTAATCCTCATCACAACATTGTTCAAAATGCCTTATCCCCATTTTGCATATGAAGAAACTTGAGGCTCAGAGATGTTAAGTGACTTGCTCAAGGTTGCACAGTTGTGGGTAAGGAGGCTGGAATTCAAACCCAGGTAGGCTGGCTGGAGAATGCTCAGAACTGCTCCTATGCCACCATGCAAGGTACCAAGATTGGGGGAGACAGAACTCTTTGGGAAGCAAAAGGGGCACTTCAGCCAACCTGGGACTAAGCTGACACGCTGTCCCAGTGCGCATGCCTTGAGCAGCTGAGGCCTCAGATGAAGTCTCTACACTTGGACTTTGATCCCTTTTTCTCAGCACCCCAGCCTGGGACAAGACAGAATGGAACCCCTGGGGCCAGATGTGCAGGAAGCTCCTGCAACCTGGAAGACACTTTGTACTTACCAAGGCATGAGGCGACCCAGGCGGGTCCAGGAGGACTTGCTAATACAGAAGCCCACCAGAGGGTCTGTGAAGGCATCCCAGGCTCGGCCGACAAACAAGATGATGGAGGCAGAGAAAGGGTCCACCTGGAACAAGGAGGAGGCAGGAAATAACCCCTTTATTCCTGGACCCACCTCAGTCTTCCCTGCTTAGCAGGAGCAGGGTCCTCCCCACCTCTGCCAAGCCCAGACCCTGGGCTGTGCCCATCTTTACTTTCCTGGTTAATGTGATAATAGCAGGGCTGGGAATAAGACTCAGTGCTTGCCTAACTTGTATAACTCAGGTTCAATGCCCAGGACCACAAAATAGTAAGACAATAAATAGCTTTTCTGTGTAGTATATTGGGGATATAACCCAGCACCTTCACACTGAGCTACATCCCCAGCCTTTTACATTTACTTTTTATTTTGTTCCTTCTTTTTTCTTTCCCCCCTTCTTTGTGATACAGGGACTTGCTATGCAGTTCAGGCTGGCCTTGAGCTCACTTTGTAGCCCAGGCTGTGCTAGAACTCACAACAATCCTCCCTCCTCAACACCTCAGCTGCTGGGATTATAGGCATACATATACCATCATGCCCAGCTTATTTTTTACTTTTACAGAGTCTTGCTAAATCACCCAGGCTAGGCTCAAAACTTAAATCCTCCTGCCTCAGCCACCCAAAGTGAAGGGATTAAGGGAATATGCTAATATATGCTACCACACCTAGCTTGACCAGTGATTTCTTTGATAACAGTAACATTGTACTTCCTCAGGGACTTTCCCAGATCTGTTTCCTATCCCTTCTGCTGCCTTTGAAAACATTCCCATGAGACCGAATTAATCTAGAATCACTTCCTACCCAGCCAGGCTTGGTGGCATATGTCTGTAATCCCAGGACTCAGGAGACTGAGGCAGGAGAATCATTTCAAATTCAGTGCCAGCCTGGACTACATAATTAGCTCAAGGCCAGCCTGAACTACTCAAAAAAACACTAATAGAATCACTTCCATCCCTCTCTCTCACAGCTCCAAGCTCTGAGTTCCTGGCCACCTGACAACAGAATTAGTATTCATTAATTACCCATGGTGGGCCTCAGTGTCCCCATTTGGGAGTTATGCTTGCTATTTTACAGGGTCAGATTCTATTTTGAATTCTTAGATGTAGGAGTCCAAAGATCTTTTTTTTTTTTTTTAAGACAGTCTTATTATGTAGCCCAGGCAGGGCTTGAACCTTCAGTTCTCCTGCCTTGCTGTCTCAAATACTGGAATTAAAGGTATTAAGCCACCACACCCAACTGCAAATGCTTTCTGTTTCTTTGAGACAGGTTCTCTATGTAGCTCAGGCTGATCTTGAACTCCACTGCCATCCTCCTGGCTCAGCCTCACAAGTGCTGGGATTATAGGCATGTACCACCATGCCCAGTGAATGTAGGTCCTTTTTAAAAAGTGGCCTGTGACTACCTGCTCGAACTATTCCTCTGCTCCCAAATACTCTTGGCTCTAAATGCTCTAAATCTAGATGTTCTGGTTTTCTCCTCTTCTATCAAAGTCTGGCTACTGCTATTGCTCTGGAAACTCACAACCTTTCCCATGCCATCATCTCCCACACCCTAGCTCTAATACTCACTATGACAGATTTATACTTCAACCACAGGTTCCTCATATTTGCACCCTACTCAGGGACTAGCCCAAGGAAATTACTCAAAATCTACTGGTGAATGAAATCATTTGTCCTTTCTGGGCCTCACTGCTTCCCACCTATAAATGGACCCTATTTGCCAAGTCAGATGCCACATAGAAAATTCAGCCCTGGTAGCCATTAGCTATCGAGTTTCCTACTCTCCTATCTGGACAGAACAAATTCTCAGAATCCCAGGCTGCAGGACAAGACTTCTCAAAGCAGGGCAGCACTGCTTGACTCTTAAGCATTCCTCTCAGTTGAGGATCCTACCTCTTGGGGTCCTCTAAATCAGCCAAACATGGGCTCCTCTACCCACTGACAAGCCTGCACTCCCCACATGAAGGTGGGATACTCTTCTTCCACAAGAGGTTATTTTGCTAACCCCTGGTTAAGCTAGCTGTTCCAGCCAGGGACATGCAGTGCCAGTCTCTTCTAACAACAACGGCACTGGTAGGTCCCATTTTCCCTCACACTACTGCCTCCTACTCCAAACTCTGTTGCTCCTGCTAGGAATGCCATCTAGTTACCATCTAAGACTCCCCACCTGAATATTTTCTAAAGTTCTTTTTATTTCTCATCCACTGTGACTCTTAAGGGACAGGAAAATAAATTTTTCTGTCCCAACTTATAAATACAGAAAACTGAGTAAATATACCCAGGGGTACCTAGTCTTTTCCATTTTGTGATGCCAGAATAGAGGGCTCAGGTCACTCACCAAAGCTACGTCCAACAAGTAGATTTGTAGGAAAAAGCCCAGGGCACAGCCAGTCACCTGGTAGGGGGCCCCTCCAACTGCGTAGCACAGCTTGTTGCAAACTGACAAATGTTGTTTCTTCTTTGGTTCCTTCTAGGAAAAAAGAAGAAAGGATGAAAACAGCCCCAAATCATGACTTCCATCCTAGAAGGTCCAGAGGCAACTCCATTCAGAGGAACAATTCTGTTTTCCCCTGTTCCCACCTGGGTTGATCCTACTTCCCAAATAAATAAATAAATAAATAAATAAATAAATAAATAAATCTATCTCTATTCTTAGGAGCCTGGAAAAAAGAAAACCCACACTCATAAGGAAGTTGCTCCTAAGCCACTCAGTCGGCCTTGCCATATTCTGAGGAAAGTTACCAGTTAGAGAACTGTCCCCAAGGCTTCAGCCATTGCTCTTTTCCAAAATTCCAGAGGAGAGCATGCTCCAGCAGTAGACCTGTCCCCACCCGGCACCAGCTGCCACAACCTGAAAATCCTCTTGCAGCTGAAGGCTGCCTGAGCTCAGCCTGGCTCCGGGGCACCAGGATCCACTTGCCTGGTGGTGAGAACTCTAGAGAGCTCTAGGGCCAAGCCCAGCTAGCTGCAGACACAGCTGTTCCACCCCATCTGTCCTTTAGCGTCCCTGGCCCCCACAGACAGTAGAGCTTCAGAGAAACTCAGGAGCTGTCCTACCCTCGGGCTTCAGTTCCTAGGGTACCTCAGAGAGGGGAAGAAAGGCCTTGAGATGCAAGATTGGGCTTGGTCTGGGTAGGGCTCTAGGGAGGTAGAGGTTGCCCAGGGAAAGTAGATTACTCATACTTGGTAACAGCATAATTGCTCCTGGGTCTCCTTCCAAGGATCACTTAATAAAATTGAGAGGAAAAGATAGTCACCTCCCAAGGAGATGTTTATTCCCTGAGATCCTTTCGTGGGTCTGCCTGGTTTCATTCGGCCGTTAAATAGGTCCATGGGGCTTTGGCTGGGACTGGAGCGTAAGGTTGAACAGTACTGCACTCAGGAGCACTCACACTCAAAGCCGGCGGAAGGCGGCTCCTTTAAGAGCCGAGCCCATGTTCTTATGAATGAACTTGAGCAGCCCTCCCCGCACAGAAGGAGGGTGAAGGGGTGGGGGTGGGGAAGGGGAGGTTCTCAGACCTGCGCGGTCTCTCCGGCTTCTAGGTAGGCAAATCCCGGCTGCTCAGCCCAGAAGAAACGGAACCAGCTAAGAAGCCCCGGGCTCCGACTGGAGCTGCGATTTGGGCCCCCCGCGAGCGCAGCGCCCAGACCCGCTCAGCCCTCCTCGCGCCCGCGGCTCCAGGCCCGCGGCTTCCCGGCCGCCCCACGTGCCGGGTCTGACGCCCTCGCACCACGTGCCCCGCCCGCCGCCCCTGCCATCCCCTCGCGGTGCCGGGCCCTCACCTGCACCCGGGCCGGGCGTTCGCCGGCTTGGAGGATGCTGGGGGGCAGCAACCCCGCCGCGGAGCCGCTCTCGGAGCCCTCTCCTTTGGCCATGACCCGCGGGCCCCGGCGTCTGGGGCCGAGACGCCGGGACGCTCCTCTCCTGGGAAGGCTCGCAGCCTTGCAGGGCTCCGACCGCCGCCACCGCCCCGGTACGCCAGCGAGACGCTGGGCTCGCACTGTGCTCCACGCGCGCCCCGAGCCTCTTAAACGTTCGGCCCCGCCCTCCGGTGGGACCAGTCGCTGGCCCGAGCCAATCCCAGCACCCGCCGCCTTCCCCGTGGAGCTTAGCGACTGAGCCACGTTCCTGAAAACCCAGGAACCGGCTGCTGCTGCTGCGCTCGCCGGGTCCCTGCCGCCCAGCGAAGGCTGCGACACCCACCTGATCCCTCCGAGGAAACTGAGGCCCACGGCCGAAGGTGGCCGCTCGAGGTCCCTGAGTGAGTTTCTACATTGAATCGAGCCTGCAGCTCCTGACTTTTGACCTTAGGAAAAGTGGGGGCTCGGAGACCCACTGGCCCCTCCAAAATCTGGAGACAGAGCCATCATAACTGTACACGATAGCTCACATCATTGTTATGGCCTAATGTTAAGCTTTGACCCCCTTAGTTTTCCTGTTATACAAAAAATGTTGTTTATTGTTAACTTCTGATTACACACACCCACCCGTTCTCCTGAGAACAGCTCGAACCCGTATTCTCAGAAATGCTCCCAGCTGGGCGTGGTGGCGCATGCCTGTAATCCCAGCACTTGGGAGGCTGAGGCAGGAGGATTGTTGTGAGTTCGAGACCAGCCTGAGCTACAAAGTGAGCTCAAGGCCAGCCTGAACTGCATAGGAAGACCCTGTCTCAAAAAGACAAAAAAAAAAAAAAAAAAAAAAGAAATGCTCCCCCTTCCTCGTCTACCCAAGAACATCTTCAGACATAACAAGGCTCATGTTATTCCACTCCCCTACCACATCCTAGAACAAGCTGACCTCAAGCTTAGCAGCTGCACCCACCTACAAGGACTGCTCCCCCTTTCCCCCACCTCACCTATAGTTGTCCAATAGGCCTGTGCTCCATGTCTTCCAACCCACCAATGGACCCCTGTTACCATGCTTATGCCTTCCAATTGTCCCGATCCCCTCCAATCAAAATTGCCCCTCTCCCCTTAACGGCTAGATTGGCTTCTGTAACCATGCTTGCTTACCCCTCCCAGCCTGCGGTTTTTGGGCATAAAAGCCCTGCTGCCCAGCCCTCGGGGGGCCCTTCTCCTTCTCGCATGGAGAGGCTACCCGGT
>PVKA01055578.1:0-10234 GCA_004027165.1 Ctenomys sociabilis
AGGCCAGCCTGAAATACACAGTAAAACCGTTTCTCCAAAAAAAAAGTCTTATAGTAATTCATGTAGATGTTACCTTAGATGAACCTTAAGAATAAACATTTCCTGATTTCCTCATGCATAGATTTAGTTTTGATTAAAATTCATTAGAAGAGGAGGTTGGAGGGGAAGGAAAAACATTGCGATCTGTTATGGATGTACATATAGCAGTGCCTCACAATGATTGTAATTATTATGTACTCCAAATGTGTACTAATAAAAATATTTTTTAATTCCTCAAAAGATATATATGAGGTATGAAGAAAATATGGTATTCGATTTTTTTAAATTTCATTAATCTGCATCAAAATAGTTCCCATTACTTTGAATACACTTTTTTTCCCCCACTTTCTAAAGTCCCTGTTCATGAGTATTTTTAGTGGTACTGTCATGGCTATCTTCTGCTGAAATTTTTTATTTACTTATTTCAGGTAGTTTCTCCCTATGTAGTTCAGGCTACTTTTGAACTCACTTTGTAGCCCAGGCTGGCCTTCTGCCTTGGCCTCCTGACTGCTGGGATTGCATGTGCCACCATGCGTGGTACAGGTCCTGAATTGATTAGAAATACTTACTTGTCATGACCAGGTGTGGTTGTACACCCTTACCTGTATTACCGGAATGCCTAGGTCATGTCCCAAGCTGACGTATGAACCTGCGGGATGGAGGAGGTGCTGTGCAAGCAAATTTATTTAAAAGGTACAAAGCCAAAAAAAATAGAAGATATTATCTTAGTTACTTTCCTCACTGCTGAGGCAAAATACCTGACACCTAAGGGAGGAAAGGTTTATTCAGCTTACAAGTCTCAGCCCATAATCTGCCATCACCCAGAGTCCATAATCCACTGGCTCCAAAGCTGGGCAGCACATGGCAGAGCGGCAACTGTTCTTGGTGGCAGTAGATAGCGAAAGCAACAAGTACAAAAGGGAGGAAGAGGAAAAGCCTCTTTTTGCTCCTTTTGTCTTATTCAGACTGCTGTCGTCAGGGAGGTGCTGATCCAGTCAGTGGACTGATCCAGCAGTCACCCACCTTTGATCCTTAATCCTAGCATTGAACAGTGAATCAGATTCAGCCACATCTGCAAAGGCCTCATGGAAAGGACATGAAGCTTTGGCGGGGACATCTAGACACAAGCCATAATGAGTATAAGGCAGAGAAGTAAAGCTCCTATTAACCAGTGGGAAATTCTGAGTAGGATATATCTCCATTAGCTGACTGCTTATTTTTAGGGTCCAATCTATGAAGTGCCCATGTACCCCTTGAGTTAATAAGCTGCCTCATCATGCTCACAGCCAAAGGACACCTGGCAGGTGGTTTTGTAAAATTTCTGGAAGGTTGAGACTAGGCAGACTACAGTTTTGGCTTCTTGATTATTTTGGTGGCCACTGTTCTTACAGTTAAAATAGGATCCTAATTCCTGTCTGATTCCTATTACATCAGCACCCTGCAGGTTGAGGGAACAGGATTGCTGTGAGTTTGTGGCCAGCCTGGGCTACACAGCAAAACATTGTCTCAACAACCTCCTCCCTGCAAAAAGGTTACCTTTATGGTCATTTTCTTTTTCGGGAACAGCTGGAAGTCACAGTGTTAGATCCAGTGACAAAGGGAAATGAAGACACACCATAATATTTTTACGAGCCTGTCTTTCCCTTGGGTAACACTTAGCAGCAGCATTCACCAGTCCTGATCACACTTTATAAAGACACTCATTGAACAAGGACTTTCAAAAAGCATCAAGAACAATGGGATAAGTATGTTCAAAGTGAGGGGGAATTAGTAACAATGTGCCTTTTACTATAATAAATTTTTAAAACTTTAAATCATTCACTGTATTTTCTGATCACATATTTGTATATGAGTATGCCTATATAAAATTTTTTTGTCTTTTTGAGACAATGTCTCACTGCAGTTCAGGCTGGCTTTGAGCTCACTTTGTAGCCCAGGCTGCCCTCAAACTTGCAACGGTACTCCTGCCTCAGCCTCCCAAGTGCTGGGATTATAGGTGTGTGCCACATTTGGCTGTAAAAATTGGCGGATATGTATGTACATTAAAAAAAATACACACATACAGACTAAGCCTTTTCTAATAGTAAGTTTAACCACCTCATCTTTGGACATTCATTCAAAGACCTCAGTGGATGACTGAAGGCACAGCTTGCACAGAACCCTTGTGCTTCCATGTTTCATGCATGCGATAGTATAATTTAGAAATCAGCACAGTAAAAGGTCCATAACAGTAACTAAAGGGAATATGGAACAATTATAACATTATAGTAAATTTATATTAGTCTTGTCTCTAAAATAGGAAATTTTCCACTTAATATTTTCAGATCAGTGTTGATTATTATTATTATCTGAAACCACAGAACACAAAACTGCAAAGAGAGACATGACATACTATAGTCTCAATTTAAAGTTACTGGCCCATTTTTTGCCTGTAAGATTTTTTTTGTAAAGAGGAAAAGGACAGTCCATGGTGAGTCTACAAGAGAAAAGCAGTGTCATACATTGTTGCTTAATCTTCACTGATGAACTTTCTGGTGTGAAGTTTTATAGTGCAAAGGACTTTCTAAATGATCACATTCTTAATCCACTAATTCTCCCTTTAAGAATTTAAGCATAGAGTGAAATATGCTTGCTGTTATAATCTAGTTAAATGGGGGCCAAACACAAAAGAAAAAAAACGTAGCATAATGAAATGATGTTGTAAGATACATATGTGCTTAGGATGGCTGGGCATAGTAGTATAGTGATCTGCATCTGTAATCCCAGTAGCTCAGGAGACCGAGGCAGAAGGGTCATAAGTTCAAGTTCAACCTAAGTAATGGAGCAGTTTACTGAGACAGTAGCTCAATATGTAAAAAAAGAAAAGATGCAGAGATAATTCAGAGGCAAGGCCTTAGGTTCAGTCCCTAATGCCAAAAAAATGTGTAGATACACACAGACACACACACACACTCTCTCTCTCTCTCTCTCTCTCTCTCTCTCTCTCTCTCTCTCTCTCTTGCAGAGAAAAAGTGTGAAATGTTAATAATTATCTGAGTGGTGGAAAATGAGGTGACTCAGTCATTAAATATTTTGCTCCAGTTTTTAGTATTCTACAATAAACATTACTTTTATAATCTGCAAATAGGTTGCTTAAAAACAAAAATAAAGGTAGCAGGTCCTGCCAGGAAGGATACTTCAATTTTTTTTTTCAGAACCAGGGATTGAACTCAGGACCCTGTACTTGCCAGACGGGCGCTTGTTCTACTGAGCCATCTCCCTGGCCCCTAAAAAATTATGGCTGAATTTTTTTTTGGTGGAACCAGGGATTGAACTCAGGCCCTTGTGCTTGCCAGAAAAGTGCTTAAACCACTGAGCCATTTCCCTGGTCCTTCAATTTTTAGAGAACAAAATGAATCGCTTTTACTTTCATCACCATGAATTGAAAGCCTTGTGGACCCAAGATCTTGTTCAAGTTTTGCTATTGCTGAAATGTGGTGGCACTGCTGCTAGAAGTGGTGGCAGGGTTATAGGGTACATTCATGAGCCCTCCCACACCCCAGTACAGGCCTGCATACTGAGCTGTATCCCTAGTCTGTTTGCAATTTTTTTTGCCAAGCCAGGGATTGAACTCAGGCCCTTGCACTTGCCAGGCAAGTGCTTATTCTACTAAGCTATCTCCCTAGCCTGTTTGCAAAATTTTTGAGACAAGGTCTCACTAAATACTGACTTGCTCAAGCTAGGCTCAAACTTGTCATTCTCTGCCTCAGCCTCCCAGAGTGCTGGGATTACAGGTATGCATCACTATGCCCAGCTGAGCCGTCTGTCATTCTGGTTCAGCAAAGTCAGTGTCCTAGCAAATTAATTCAGTATAATTCTGTGGGATAATGGCAGATGTTATTCTAAAATATCCATCCAGTTCCTCAATTCTGGAGCAGATTTGATGAGGGGTGGATAGCAGTCTTCACCTCAGTATTAGTAGTTTCTACCTCTAGAAGTAATCCAGAATTGTTCCACTAAGAAATGTGTGTACTTCCTTCAAAACATGCTTGCTCCTTGCCTCCAATCATTTATTGTTATGGAAACTGATTCCATTCCTTATACTTCTGCCCTTTCCCATTTCCTGTAAGCCAACCACCAGTGCATCAGCATTTTAAACAACACTCCTGAAGTAACCCTTATCCCATTAAAGAGACCCAGCCAGCAATGATTATAGAAGATATAGCAGGCCTCGATCCAGGGCATCACTAAATGGAGTATTTTCTTGGTTGAATCCATTAGAGCTGTCTTACTTCTGTGTCTTTCAGATATGCCAAAACAAAAAGTGGTATACCTACTTATAGCAAGTGTCCATTTAATCTTAACAGATATTCTAGGGTTTGCCTTTTTAATGTCCTTATAACCATTATTATGTTGGCAAAAAATATTGTACACAAGTCTCTTTCCTCCTTGGAAGCAGTATTAAAGCAGTTATTAATGTATTTGAGCTGGGGATATAGCTATGGCATGGCACCTGCCTAGCAAATGCAGGGTTGTGAGTTACATTCCTGGTATAAAAAAAAAAAAAGTAGTAATAGTAATAATAATAATGTATTTGATTGCAGGCTGTTTTCTTTTGATAAACACATTAATAAAAACATTGGCTTAGTAAAGCATGCTCTCTACTATCAATTTTATTCAGAAAGGCAAACTTCACACAAGTACTGTTTGGAGTGACTCAGGATTAACAGTGGTATGCACTATAGGCTGCATTCTGCTGTGTCTTGGCCTACCACATACACACTGATCTTGTCTCTAGCCTTTTTAAAGTCCTAATTTATCTTGACACTTTTATTTTCTTGCCATTAAAAGCTCAACAGATTAAAGTGCCTGCAAGTAGGCACAGGGGCCAGGGGTTCAATCCCCTGGCCTGCTGTGCTGGCCCTGGCCCTGGAGCACACTGAGCTGGCAGTTGAGACTGAGTGTGGTGGCATGCGCCTATCATCCCAGCACTTGGGAGGCTGTAAACAGGAGAATTGCTATAGGTCCGATCTAGTAGTGAGACCCTGTAGACCCTTCCCTAAAGTACAGAAGAAATAAAAAAAAAAATAATAAAAAGCTCAGTTGGGAGTGGTAAGATATACCTGTAATCCTGGCTACTTGGGAGGCTTGAATAACAAACCTGTCCTGGGCAACTTGGTGACATGCTTAAAATAAAGGCTGTAGGTACAGCTCAATAACAAGCAGAAAGCCCTAGATTCAATACCCAGAACCACCACCCAAATTAAACTGTGTGTAGGGGGTGGTTTTGGAGTGGGAGCTGATTTACTGTGCTCCAGTTTATCCTGTGTAACTGTTGTAAACCTAAGCTATCACTTCCCTATCAAAATGTGTCGGACTAGATTTACACTGTGTATTACCAACTCTATTTCAATTGTTGCATATGGTGCAGGGTCTCACTATGCAGCTTGGACTCATAGTGATCCTCCTGTTTTCAGCCTCCCCAGTACTGGGATTACAGGTGTGTGCCACCATGCCATCTCAGTGCTGTGGCATGTGGTGTCAGGCATCAAACCCTGGTCCCTGTGCTTGTCCACTTAGTCCACTGAGCTATTTCACCAGCCCTGCATCTTTTTTTGTTTGTTTTTGGTTCTTTTATGGGCTTAAGGTGGTGATCAGTACAAGGGTGAGCTAGGAACATAAAATGTCTTTGTGGAGTTCTTTCTATAAAGATTTAAATTTTCTGGACTGTGGGCAGTGGGAGTACTGGCTTATAGAATATACTGTGCACTTACCATGTATCTGGCTGTTACATTCAGACCTGAATCTATAGTATGAATTTAGATATGTGTTGCTAACTTGACTTCTTTTGCAGACAAAACTTACCTGGGGGCCCTACTTGTGGTTTTATGTGCTTCGGGCTGCCACGTCAACCCTCTCAGGTATTTCCCACTCTCTCTGAATATTGTATAATAGGTATAATAAGTTTAGAGCACAGGAGTGTTGCCACCTGTGATTTTTCTCAACTGAAGGAGGAACAGTGTGTCATCACCTTGTCCTCAGCAGGTAACCAGCATTAGAAAGTGTTTATGTAACTCTAACAAACATCTAGCAGCTTCTGGTTCTATAGTTTTTCTGCTTTTATGTATATGGGATTGAGTCTAGGTCCTTCACACATCCCCAGCCCATTTTTTTTATTTTGAGACAGGATCTGGCTAAATTGACATTGGACTTAAAATTGTGATCCTCCTGCCTCAAGCCTCTCAGTGCTGGGATTACAGATATGTGCCACCATGCCTGGCTTCTGGTTATATTGCTGGGTTTTGCTTTGTTTTTTTTTTTTTTTTTTTTTTTTTTGCTTTGTTTTTAAAAACTGAAAATGGCAATATTAGCATAGACAGAGCTTTTTTTTTTGTTTTGTTTTTTGAGATAGGGTATTACTTATGTAGCTTTGGGTAGCCTCAAACTCATGATAGTCCTGCTTTGGCCTCCCAAGTGCTGGGATTAAGGTATGTGCCACCATGCCAGGTGGAGTTTTCATGTTGATGAACTCTTTGTTAGCATTTATTCTATTTTGTTATTTGCTTTCCCACTAGTAGTCTCATTCTGCCTCATAGCTTATTCTGAGGCCTGTAGTGTAACTATAGTTCCAGTTACACTATGTATATGTGTATGATATATGGATATACATATATATATATCATACACATGTATATTGTTATATAGTTTATAGTTTATATATGATATATATGATATATGAGATATATATATATTTATATATATTTATATATATATATATAGATATATATATATATATATAAAATTTGGGAGGCATTGAACTCAGGTCCTAGAGCATCCTACTCAAGTGCTCCATCATGAATTACAGCTCCAGCCTCATTTTGTAAACTGAGGTATAAGTAAGTCAAATTTGAAATATATTACCAACAAATAACCATTTTTAGAGTTTAAACTATAAAACTTTGCTCCTAATTTTAAACCTTGAAAACTTCTCTTACTTCCCACTGTGCCTAGTGTGCCCTGGTTATATTATATTGCTGGGTTTTGTTTTGTTTTTAAAAACTGAAAAGTGGCAATATTAGCATAGACAGAGCTTTTTTTTTTGTTTTGTTTTTTGAGATAGGGTATTACTTATGTAGCTTTGGGTAGCCTCAAACTCATGATAGTCCTGCTGAAGATATATTTACTGACCACTGTGTACTAGACAGAGTGATGTAATAGAGGGTTCAAGATTCAGATGGAGATTTGAATTTTAGACCTGCTGCATTAGGTTGGGCTGTTCTTTAACCTCTCTAAGCCTAACCTTTCACAGCACCTGCCACATGCTAGACACTAGTATTACATGAACCGCACCTCACACTCAACCCACTGATACCCCAGCCTTCTGAGGCTACATGTTTTTCTTAAAGAAACAGACACAATAATACTTGATGAGAAGTGTTATAATAGAAATATGAACAAACTTTTGTTAGAAAGAGGCACTAACACTTCCTTGGGGAGCCAGAAGAGGGGTACTGGGTTTTTGTAATCTCTTTGAGGACAGGAGTAGTAACTTGTATTTCTAAGTGTCTCACATATAGATAGTGCTCAAGAAATGTTTATGGACTTTTAAAAAACCAATTTCGAAACAAGATAAGGAATTGTCTCTTTTAACATTTTTATCTTTAGTGTGTGACTTTCTTGGAGAGAAGATTGCATCTGTTTTGGGGATCAGCACCCCAAAATACCAATATGCCATTGATGAGTATTACCGGATGAAGAAGGAGGTCTGTCTCCTTTTTATATTTTCTTAGTTCAACTTGTCTGGCTATGGTGGACTGGATGAACATACCTATGTACTATGTGGTGGGGGATCAAACTCAGTGTCTTGAGGATGTTCAACTAAAGATCCTTTAGCCGGGCATGGTGGCGCATGCTTGTAATCCCAGCACTCGGGAGGCTGAGGCAGGAGGATTGTTGTGAGTTCGAGACCAGCCTGAGCTACAAAGTGAGCTTAAGGCCAGCCTGAACTGCATAGTGAGACCCTGTCTCAAAAAGACAAAAAAAAAAAAGATCCTTTAGTTTATCAAATTAATACATATTTTAAAATTCTTTAAAATTGGAATTTATAGGAAAAATTAAGATGTGTTACGTACATGTATGAATTCTCCACAATGAATGTAATCATTATGTGCAACAAACAGGTACTGGTAACATAAAAAACTGAGTTTTCCAAAGTTCCATATGCAAAACTGAGCTGTTTTTTTTGTTAGTGCCATCTGAGGTGCCTCACATGTGTCACTCTTCACATCTCTCTGGATTATTTTTCTAAGATGAAAACAAGCTCAAGACACTATATGTGGAAGTTTAGTGGGTTTGATGTACAGATAGTTTATATAAGAACTAAAAACATATATGTGACCACTGTTATGGCACAAAGATGGAAGAAGGTCATTAATGTCCAAAGCAGCAGTGAGGTCTTTGAATAGGGTGAAAGGAGGTGAGACTCAGGATAAGAAAGCTTTGGTGCTTAACCAAAGAGGCTGACTTCAATGTTTGGTTCTGGTACCTCTACCTTCACTTTTCTTACCAATGAACTGCAATATTTGTTGGCATTACTCTAAAGATTAATGAGTTAGTATGTTAAAAAATGATTAGAACAACATCTACTGTGTATCAGTGAACACACATAAAATGCTAGGATGTTAAGGGCAGCAATTCAAGCAGAGTATGAGAAGGTGAAAATACATTTTTGTTGAGGAAAATAGGAAGATTAGCACTTTGTCCTGGAGATGTAGCTGGAGATAAGTTTGGAAAGGTCATCTGACTTTGTCTCGTTTATGATTTCAAATGTGTTATGAGAAAATGAGTATTTTTGATACCACAAGCTTTATTTAGGACTTTATCACCTCTTACAATGCTCTAATAGCCTCCTAAATGTTCTGTCTTTATTCTCCAGCAAACCCTAGATGGGTCTCCTGAGAGAAGAAATGACTATATTACAGGGTTCAAGATAGAAGTTACTGGCAATTTATTACTTGTAAAACCAGAAATTACTGGTTCTAATTTTTTTTTTTTTTTTGTGGAACTGGAGAGTGAACTCAGGCCCTTGCACTTGCCAGGGAGGTTCTCCTGAGCCATCTCTCCCTGGCCCTGGTTCTAAATTTCTTTAGTGTTCATTTATCTTTTTTTTTCTTTTTAACTGCCCTACTAGATTATAAACTTCGGGCAAAGATTACCCTAGACTGGAAGTACCTTAGGTTCTTTTGGGAAAAGTAACTTGCTGTACACTATGTAATGAATGACTACTACATAATAACCTATTCAACCAAATAGGCTTAGCATCTTATAACTGAAGTGACATAGGAATAGCTCATTTTTAAATTGAGACTGGACTTAATGTGAAAAACAAAATCTCTTTCAGTTAATTCAGGTCTCATCTAAGCTAATTAATTATGCTGGACTGTGTTTTAAAATCACTTTGAGGTTTTATAATAGTTATTGTTTTATTTTGAGAATAGATGTATTATGAGGCCAGGTATAGTGGTACACCTATATTCCCAGCATTGGGGAGTTCAGGAGGAGGAGAGTATGTCTCAAAAACAACAACAAAAATTAGATCAAATGGACAATGCACTGCCAGACATTTTTTATGACTTAATCATGCTAATTTAAACATAGGTTTAAACTTAGAACTTTTCCTCTACTTCCAATTTTAACTCCTTCGGTTCTTGTTACTTTCTGCTTTTTATTAGGGCAAATTATGAATAGCACCTGTTTAGATTTTGTTGAGGCAGGGTCTCACTATGTAGTTCAGGCTGACCTTCAGCTCATGGTATCTCGTCTGTTGGTCTGTCTGTCTATCATCTGTCTATCTATCTATCTATCTGTCTATCTATCTATCATCCATCCATCCATCCATCTATCATCAATGCTTATGGACATCCTCCTGCCTCAACCTCCCCAAAACTGATGAGATTATAGGTGTGTGCCACCACACCAAGCCTGTACTTCAATTATTGATGTTTTCATCTTTTTTAGGAAGAAGAAGAAGAAGAAGAAAACAGGATGTCTGAAGAAGCAGAAAGACAATTCCAGCAGAGTAAGCTGCAGGCTAATTCCACTGTTCAGATGGATCAACCAGAAACAGTGGTATCCAGTTCATTTGTAAATCTTAATTTTGAAATGGAGGAAGACTGTGAAGTAATGGCAGAAGGCAAACAAAACCCAGGCTCTGTTC
>PVKA01055579.1:0-10257 GCA_004027165.1 Ctenomys sociabilis
TTGGCTGTGACTCATCCACATGCATGACACAGACAAAGGATCTACAGAGTAAGGTACAGGATTACAAGATAAACCCTGAGGGGACTTCACTGACCTCATCAGAAACAAAAGCTACATCTTTTGGTATATAGGTCTTGCTCTATCTCGGTCTTAACCATCCAGAAGAAAGGTATAAAAATGAGGTATATAACGTGGGGCCATAATAATAAGTTGAGCTGTAAATGGCTATGGGTCAACAACTTTGTCAGATAACTCACTATTATTGTGGAATGCTGGACTGTGTTGGATTATGTCACCGAGTTCAGGCAACTAAATTTGTTTAATGACAGTGGAGTGCCCATCTTTGACAGGTCTAGACAAAAGGGTGTACAAAGGAAGAATCATGATGTGTGTGTATAAACAGTACATTTAGGATAAATATGCAATACTTCTGCATAATTTTATGAGAAGCAAGATTTGCACTCATAGTGGTTGGACTAGATATTGTGTCAGCTTCTAGTACTATGGACAACCACTAGGGAGATAACAAGGTAGAAAGTATTAATTATTGAATCTGTGATATAATTCAGTTATAAAAAATAAAATAAGTACATAGCTACACTGTCTTAATTCACTGATTTAGAGACATCTGCTATAATAATGTCTGTAAGTATAATATCATGTATGCACCTTGTACAATACCAAAACATTACGAAAACAGTTTGCAATGTATTAATTTATCAAATCTGTCCTGTTAATTTGTCTTGAAACTGTTTCATTGCTATTTGTTCTTAAATAAAATATAACTAATACTATGTCAATTATGACAGGAAAAAAAAGAAATTTTGTAGTTCACAATCTATAAATATATGAATGTTTTGGGGGCAAGATAATTGATATAACATGTAATTAGATGCTTACATAAAAGGTGAAAGAAATTCATAACCAGAGAAATTAATATTAGTGGGAGGAAATGTGGGACCATGTCAGGCAATGGCTCCTAATCTACCAGTCATATGTGCATTGCCTTTGTTCATAATCTTTATTTAAAATTTTTATTATTTTTACCAATTTCTATTCTTCTGTCTTATCTGTCCTGCCTTTGTACCATTCTTCTTCCTGTACCTCTGGCTCTGTGGAATTATAGTTCCTAGAAGTCCAGATCCACCATTCTCTGCAAAGGGCAGAAAGACCTATTGTCGCTCCCATCTTGTCCCGGGAGAGTGCTTACCAGAGTGAGACAAACACACTGAAGACTCTCAGATTTTGTTAAAAACTACTTATGTCACATTGAAATGAATTTTCTAACAAAAGAGGTAAAGGAAATCTTAAATGTTACTTTATCCTGCCCTACTTCTTTAAATGAAAAATACTACTTTTGTATCAGCGCACTAGCTTTTAAAAGGAAAGTGACTGGAGTATTATATGGCTTGTGAATATAAAAGCAATAATCAAAATAGGTTATGTTTTTTGTATCACAGCCCTAGATTGTCAATTCACTTGGGTTTTACTACGGTGTTACAGTTTTAAAGTTTTACGAAGTTTGATTAAACAATAGTATACTGCTTTAGTAGATAATGTTTTAAGGACTGCTTCTACTTAAGTGATACAAATGATCCATTTTAACCTACCACCTTCTTTCTTTTCAGTCTGTAAGACTTGTATTGTTCAGCACTTTGAAGATAGTAATGATTGTCCCAGGTGTGGAAACCAAGTTCATGAGACAAATCCTTTAGAAATGCTGAGGTAAGGAAATATATTTTATAGCTCATCTAATTTAAATTTATCATGCAGACTTTGTTTTATTACAATTGTTTCCTAAGGTCTTGACAGTTGATTTAGGTCCTAGGAATTTTATGCTTTTCATTTTTAAGAGTTTTAAGATTAAAGCTATTTATCATAAATATTTAGAAAATTCATTTGAAAATTAAAATTGTAAGTTTTTGTTAGGTTTTTATCTATCTATCTATCTATCTATCTATCTATCTATCTATCTATCTATCTATCTATCTATCTATTTATTGGCAGAACCAGGGATTAAACTTCCTTTGCACTTGCCAAGGAAGCGCTTATTCTACTGAGCCATCTCCCTGGTCCCTAGGTTTTTAGAATTATTTTAGTTACAGATGCTAAAAGTGTATATGATGGCCATAGTCTGTGGACACTCTTCATTGCTTCAGATTTTTATTGAGAAGTCAATGCTCATCAGTGAAAAGTAAGAAAAAAAGAACTTGGAGAGCTGAGGAGAAAAAGTGCAGCATGCTTCCTGCAGCCTTGAAGCACACTTCGGTTGTAGTCCTGAATTTGAAGGGAGGTGGTAGTTTTCTTTTTCAGCCAGAGATGCAAGTATAGAGTTCATGGCAAGTTGAATTTAACTAGCATTGTTTTGTTTTGTCGTTATTGTTGTTTTGTGGTACTGGGGGTTGAACTTGGGGCCTTGTGACTAGCATTTTTATTTAGCCAGACAATCCTGAGTAAGAGGGACAAGAGAATCAAATATATATGATTCTAATAATTGACTGCAGCTCATATCGGTCTGACCTGGATTAAGAGGATATCAGTGTGGTTAGGAATGTCTTGGGGAAACAGAATGAATCTAGTTGAATCCTGATTGTGTCTACATGGTGAGAATTATTTTTGAGTTTGGGTACTTGGTATGTGGCAAATGAAAAGACGTAGTTATTAGAAAAAAAAAATAGAAGATATTCTAGAAAGAATACTTCGTTAATATTTATTTATGTGAGGGGGCCTCCTAAGCGCCAAACACACACTCAACCCCATAACATAGGTGCTGTTATTAAAAAAAAAAATTAAGTGAATATATTGGTAATAAATGCATATTTAGAAAATGGAAATAAGGATAAAGCATCTGTTGGGAGGAAAGAAAGTGACAGATAATGTAAGAGAACTAAACTTTTAAGGAAGTGAGAAAATCACGTAGAAAAAGTACAACTTTTTTTGAAAGAAAAATACCAAATTCAATACTAGAAGAAAGAGGTTAAATTTGAAAATGTTAACTTCTGGGATGGTAGGAATCAAAGTGCGGTGAATGGCGGGCCTGAGATGTTATGTTTTAGTGTAAGTTTTTAAAGGATACTATTTTTGTGTTACATATGCATTTATTTTTAAAATGATAAAGAAGTACTGTTTCTTATGTATTACTATCATTATGCAGTCTGGGAAAATTTTGTGAATGAGTTAGTATTTGAGTTGTCTTAAAGAACAGAGTTAACATCAGTTTGGTTGGAAAGTAAGAGTGTTTGAGCCAGGATTAAAAACATGAAGGAGAAAACCAGAAGGGAAAATAGAAGGAATTGTAGGGATAACTGAGTAAGCTAGTTGACTAGGAAAGAGATGTGAGGGCCTGTCGGCTGGCTCAGTTATTTAAGCACCTGCCAATACGAACGCAGTCAGGCACAGGGGCCAGGGATTCAAACCCTGGACTGCTGTGCCGGTCATTGAGAGTGGGCATGGTGGTGCGTGCCTGTAATTCCAGCTCTTGGGAGTCTGTACACAAGCAGATCACTAGAGACCCTGAACACCCAGTAGACACTGAGAATGTCATGTTACAGGGCAACAGCTCTGTGTCTTACTTTGAATGATAGTGGAAGAAAGGGGTGGGCAGAAAGGACTGACTGGAGGTATGCTGAGAAGGAGCTGGGAGTGAGGCTTAGTTGAGAAGTGAGTGACTCACTAGACAGAAGTTAGTTCTTTTGAGCCTGTTTCGAAGGACTGCCGTATCACTTAACAATTTAAATTTAAGAATGAGATGAAGAGTGTTCAGCATTTCACTGGAGGGTTGATGAAGTCTTGACATAGAAGAGGTAGCTGAGTGACAGATGACAAAGTTGACTGCATTTATGGTACTTTCAAGCCATAATTGTAGAGGTGATCTCCAAAATCAGCCCATTGAAGGAGGGGTTTCAAAGAGTGCAGAGTATGCAGAACAATAGATTTAGAAGTTCGCTCAGCCCTCTGTGTCTCTGGGTTCTGTGCTCACAGATTTAACCAACCACAGCGCAAAAGTATTTGAAGGGGTCTGGAGGTGTGGCTTAGAGGTGACACATTCGCCTAGTGTGTACAAGACCCTAGCGCTAGCACTCAATACTCAGCCTGCAAAAAAGTGAAATTAAACTAAGGAAGAGAAGAGGGAGTGGCAAGAAGGAGAAGGAGGTGGAGAGAGAAAGCAGTATTTTGGGGAAAATTGCATTTGTACTAGGCATGCACAGGCTCCATGTTATTGCCTAAATAGTGCATACCATTGGATATTTACATTTACATTGCAGTAAGTATTATAAGCAACCTAGAGATTATTTAATGTATATGAGAGGATATGCATAGGCCATATGTAAATGCTGAACCTTCTTATATAAGGGCTTGATGATTTTTCTGTCTGTAGGGAGTCCTGGAACTGATCACCCATTGACAGTGAGGAACAACTTTATTTAGCTGTTTAGTAACAAAGAACAAATAGGAAAGAAAAAAAAAGTAAAATTTCAAGAGAGCATCTTAACACTCAAGTATCCCCAAAACAATATAAGAGAAAATTAATTTAAAAAATAAATTCAAAATATTTTCAATTTACAGCTGGGTGTGGTGGCTCACACCTGCAGTCCTGACTCAGGAAGTTGAGGCAAGAGGATCACTGAGTTCAGGACCAAGCTGGACTGTACAGCCACTGGGCTACATAATACTGAAACTGAATCAAAATTCTGTTTTAAAACATTTTTCAATTTAAAAGGTTTAAAACTTATTTGCTACGAAGAAAATTATGGATGACTTTGAATGGTCAGGAGGGGAAAAAAAGCAAAACAGAGTATGTGATGGTATGCTTTCAGATTCTCTTCATTTGGTAGCTTTGAAAAGACAGGAAAGAGCAATGGAGATGATTCCCATCTTAGGAGGAGTAAAAGTTTTGATAGAGATTTCAGGAGTAGACTTAACCAGCTACAGCTACATACAAGAGACACCCTAAATTAGTGGGACCAGTGGTTGTGCTCCCCCAGGCAGCTGCATTAGCTCCTCCTGGGAAGGCTGCTCTGTTGCCCTTTGCTGGGTGCTTCCCCATGTTGGAGGTGGGCTGTCTGTACCTCATTTAAGCTGGCCCCAGGAGAGCAGGAGCTGGTCTTCTGCGTGTTGTCTCATTTCAGTGCTTGTTCTTAAGCTGGCAGGATTCTGAGAGAGAAAAAAGCAAAGAAGCCTAGGCTCAGAATTAAACATAGTTATCATTTATGCTGTAGAGTATGGTCTAAGTAAGTTTCAAGACTGTGTTCTCAAGGTTGGAAGCAAACCCCACCCCTAGTCAAAGGAGAGTGAAAAAAGAGCTAGGAACCTAGATCATTGTTTTAAGACAGTCTAACCTCCCAGAGACTACAGACAGTTTTGTTCCATGTGCTGAAGGGTTTGGTATACCAGGTATGCTAAAATAATTGCTCTGTATTTTGTGATGCACATGTGATATAAATTTTGAACTATTTACATATTGAATTTTGATGATTTCATTGTTAGTATATTCTCCTCCCTTTCACCCTTTTTGAAGGTTGGATAATACATTGGAGGAAATTATATTTAAGCTTGTTCCTGGACTACGAGAGCGTAAGTTGCTCTTTAAGTTCTTACAGACTTGCAATTTTCTGAAATCAGTATTTCTATTAATGATTTCAAGATTGTTCTTATGGTTTGTATATTCATTTTTTCTTTTAAATTAGAAGAACTTGAGCGTGAATCTGAGTTTTGGAAGAAAAATAAGCCTCAAGAAAATGGACAAGGTAACTTTTTATGTGTGTGTCTGAGCATCTTTCAGTTTGGTTAACTTTTTGTCAACTCCAACTTCAAAACTTTTTCTTGCCTCAGTAAACTAATGTCTTTTTAAATTCAAATTTCTCCCTTGAAAAATTGATGTGCTTTTATTTTTTTTCTTCCTGAGATTTTATATAAATCTGTAAAAATCTGGTGTCCAGTTGAGGGCAGTTGGATAGAGAAGTTGGCCATTAGGGTGGGAAAGAAAAGAGAGATAAGGCTAGCTAGGTGATTATAGCAGTCACTTATTAAAATACAACAAAACTGAAAAAAGAAATAACTTGCAGCTAGATTTTATTTCATAAGTTCATTTTAATGGGACAGGGAACTGAGATGTGACTGAAAGCTGGATTCAGTGATTTGCTGTGCTGTAATACTCTGAAGTGAGACTTTTGTAGGTGGAGCCCAGCTGACATGAATTTATATATCCTACGAATTTTTAAAGTATCTCAGTGTGCTTACTGGAGTTTCCCCATCACACTGCCAGTGTCCAGATCCCTCCTGTTGGGCCTACACACTGACTATTTGGGGATTAGTAATAATTTCAGTGAAAATATAACCTGTCTAGGCCTTTTAGTGTATTAAGTTTAGAGAATTCTATGAGATAAAAAGCAAATAGGATTATTTCTCATTTTTAGATATGAAATTTTATTCAAAGTGTCTTAAATACCATTCAGATCTTTCATATACATGTGTGAGCATGCGCGCATGTGTGTATTACAGATAATTAAGTGGGATGAAGAATGCTGCCTTTCTTCATCTGTAGGACAGGAGTCATGATTGCATTACTTAAAGTTCCTGAACTGATTTCCTAAGCAGGGCTTTGTGACGTAGTTTTGGTGGCTGGAGTAAGGTGGCAAGGGGCTCTTTTTCATCTCTAGCAACAAAATGGGCAAAGAAGCCAGAATGACTTGTTTTATGTGAGAGTGCAGCGCAGTCAGATGGCAGTGCTGTGCAGAAGTGTAGATGGCACATGCTTAGCTGTTCCATTGTTACTGCTTCCTCAAGACAGAAACACAGGGAACTGTCATCAGAAATGACGTAGTAGGTGTAGTTTGTGACCTTTTGTATCAAATTAACTTCTAAAGGGCGGCAGCCTGCTTTGTAAATTTTGTCTCTTCCCATTCTTCCTTTTAAAAATACTTAGGATATTTAATCTTTAGGTAGATAATCTGGATCTTTTGTTGGAGCTGCTAGTTTGTTTCATAAAAGGCAGTGCCTGTTCAACCTTGTTTCTTTAAAAATCTAAAGAAAGTGAGCTTCCCTCTCTCGATCTCTCATTAGGCTTCCCTGTAGTCATAAAGAGGGGCTGACAGATCGCTGGGGAGGGACTTACAAAATAGTGCTTGGCTAACAATTATTTCAAGTCTTATCTTAGAGATAGTTCATCTGGAAATCTTCCAAAATCATTGCCTCTATTAGATATGCCCACAGAGCTCACTTTACCTCTCACACAATGTATTTGTCTATTTCTGTACTTTGTTTTATACTTTCGTCATTATGATAGGGATAATAGCCCTCTGCTTTCGTTAATGTTCCTTCAGGCCTAACGCAGCGCACAGCTAACACATTGTCAAAGACATGGTACAAACAAATGCATCAGTAAATGAGTTGTGTTACTTTTATGCCACAGGTTTAAGTCTGATTTTGGTTTTATTACTTTAAATTTTGGATTATAACTGACTTTTTAAACAATTATACAGATGATACTTCAAAAGTTGACAAACCTAAAGCAGATGAAGAAGGTGATGAAAATCAGGATGATAAAGACTATCATAGAAGTGACCCACAAATTGCTATCTGCCTAGATTGTTTACGAAATAATGGACAATCAGGAGACAATGTAGTCAAGGTGAGTGGACAAGTATAGTTGTATTTTTTTAGTGATCAGTTTATAATAAATATTTTTGAATTGGCTGATGAACTTTTAATGCTTAATCTGTTTGATTCTGAAGTTTTTATTAACAATCCAGTAGAAAGCACATCTTGGACAGTCCTCCAGATTTTTAGCTAATTGCTCACATTGGCATTGATCCTTCCACTCCACCCCCCAATCATCTTGTGCCAATGGTGCCATCTAGTGGCTAATGCTGAGCATAACACCTCTGTTTCACCTCAGCCTTTTTATACTTTTGTTGGGAGTTCACAGGCAACCAGTGCAGACTCAGGTGCATAATTCCATGTTAAGCAATGGCTCTAGCTCTTTTATTCATTATCTTTTAATTTACCTCTGTATTATATATTTCTACTTGAAATCAATATGCTTTCCATATCATTGCTGATGTATTATGAATAATAATGGTTTTGAGGTAAACTAGTTGCTGTAAAGTGAGTAGTTGTAAAGCCATTGAAGACTACTCACTCTCCATAACATTTCCATGTCTCATCTCATTTCCTCCTTGTTAATTGATCTCTTCTTTAAAAATCTTAGAGAAACTGTCCTGCTAATCGGTTTTGAAACTCTCTCATTGCTATTTGTTTCTCAGTAAAATTATTTTTTCAAAAAAGATCTTAGAACACTGTTTACTTGATTTTTTTGGTCTTTTAATGATATTACTTGAATATATTTTCTGATTTTTTTATTGCAAGAAATCTTCATTATAGATGTTTACTACTTTAACTCTTAAATAGATGTTGTTACTTTGTTTTAACATATGTAAATTTTTGAGAATTTTTTTTCTAGGTAGTCTATTATTTGCTTTACTCTTTTTTTTTTGGTTCCAGGGATTGACTCAGGACCTTGTACTTGCCAGGCAGGTGCTTATGCTGCTGAGTTCCCTCTTGCCCTGTAGTTTATGTTTTGTTCATTTTCCATTGTCTCTAAATTTCTTTTTCTGCCTTTGTAAATCCACAGATTGTATATTTTGCTAATACATGCAGTGACATTTTATTAGGGTACAAAATAATTTTTAGTTCAAAGTAAGCTTTCACAGGATCTTGCAACAAAGAATATATATGAGCATAGTAGTTTAATTAATATTTATTTGCTGTGTGAATATTAGTCCATAATGACATAAGTAGTAAGAAAAAATCTACTCAAGGAGCATGTTAGGCTGTCACATATAATCAGAGGTGTACAATACAGTAAATTACTACATTTAGTCAAGGATGTGGCTTAATGAGACAACTTTAAAGAAATGGCCACTGTGCCTGTGTCCTCTGCATTGTTTTGCTTATTCCTGTGTAGTGTCTTTCCCACTTATGTTTTTATCAGTCATTACTATCATCTCTCTCCTGCCTACTGCCATCCCTTTGGGTGCAGTTTTTCACAGAGATTGTGATCAATTATTCTTTAGCTCTGTCCAAGTTGCTACCTGGTAGTAAGAGCTGAGTCTATTGAAAGATGAAGTACCTTTCTATCAGTAAATATGAAATCTGTTCCTATGCATGATTTCTATTTTAAAGGTTAAAATGCTGAATTTTGGAAATCATCTAAAACATTAACTACCCCTGAATTAAGTTCATGAACTGAGGTTCCACTTGTCCAAAATACTGACACTTTGTATTTCCACTTGACTTTTAACTATTTGCTCTTCCTCTTAGAGACTTTTCCTTGTATAGCAGTACCTCAGTTTGTGAACTTATTTTTTTTTTAATTTTAAAGAACAATTTAAAAAACACAATTTCAAAACAAGATATAAAATTAACAATGGTTATCTTCAGAGTAGTTGCTGATATTACCAGATATAAATGTGTAAAATTGGTCAAACAATATAAACACTAACTGTTCTTTCAATGAACTAATAGAGATTAGTATTACAATTATCTCAGCTATTGTGTGCATGCATGTGTGTGTGTGTGTGTGTGTGTGTGCGCGCGCATGCGTGCACGCACGTGCGCATGTGTGTTCTTTCTCCTGTTCTAATTGTTCTTTCCTTTTGGAGAAATTTCTTTCCCTTTCACAGTGTCTGTTACAACTTATGGATCTTACTTAATCTTTTTCAGTTTCTTACACTAGAAACACAATATCATGTACATATGCAAGTCTGACTTGTTTCACTTATGAAATAAGTGAAATTTCACTTATGAAATAAGTTGTTTGGTCTCAGGTTGCACCCATTTATTTATAAAAACCTCATATTTATCTTTCTTTATAGCTGATTAATACTCTGTTGTATAAAAATACCACATTTTTTAAAATTTATTTTTATTTTTGAAGACAATATAAAAATAAGGGGAAAAAACATTAGAAATGATACAGAATTGCCCCAAACAAAATGATAGGAATTCAACAATTGCATATTGTTATCTTCAGATTAGTTCTTCAGATTACCAGATATAGCCGGGCGTGGTGGCGCATGCCTGTAATCCCAGCACTAGGGAGGCTGAGGCAGGAGGATTGTTGTGAGTTTGAGACCAGCCTGAGCTACAAAGTGAGCTTAAGGCCAGCCTGAACTGCACAGTGAGACCCTGTCTCAAAAAAGACAAAAAAAAAAAAAAAAAAAAAAAAAAAAAAAAAAAAAAAAAAAAAAAAAAAAA
>PVKA01055580.1:0-10262 GCA_004027165.1 Ctenomys sociabilis
TTTTTGAGACAGGGTCTCACTATGCAGTTCAGGCTGGCCTTAAGCTCACTTTGTAGCTCAGGCTGGTCTCGAACTCACAACAATCCTCCTGCCTCAGCCTCCCGAGTGCTGGGATTACAGGCATGTGCCACCATGCCCGGCTGCTACCTTGTGGATTCTTGAACTATGCAATTACTATAAACTTCAAACCCAGGAGCCACTAGTCATAGACCCACGTTTACAAATTTTCAAGGGTTGCTTTTATCCTTTCCAACGTCTATACCAAGTCAAAAAATTTTCCTCATGGCTTTCCTTTGTTCCTATGTGAACTTTTCTGGTTGATCCATTTTCATCATGATCCTTTAAGGGTCCATGCTTGCTGGGACAAGTTCGTTTTTGGTCCTCTGTTAGTCACTAAGTAGCTATTTGGGGACTGGCAACAGCACCAAACAGAGAGAGTAGAAGGTGAGAGTGGTATTGTCAGCTCTCTGCTCTGATTTCTTGCTCCCTTTCATTTATTTGTCAGTCTCTCTTGTGAGACAGTGTCTTGCTAGGGTGACCAGGCTGACCTTGAACTCTTGATTTACCCAATCTTCCCTGCTCAACCTCCCCAGTAGCTGGGACTATGAGTGCTTGTAACTGAAATGAACTCTCATTTTTGAATAGCGTGGTACTTTTACCTCCTTGTCAGTTCATTTATACTTTCATAAGTATGATAATCATATTTTATGTAGCATTTCCAAATGTTGGCAATTGAACAAATGCTTAGGTTATTTGACTCAAGATGTCACTAACGCAGTGGTGCATGCTGTCCCACAGTTGTTGCCATTTGTGAAGAATGAGCCCTCAAGGCCTCCGTGGAGAACAGCGACCCACTATACCGTCCTCGCTACCACCCTCCCACCCACCTATTTTCTTTTTAATTACTGCTTTGTTTTCACTACTCTGGAAGTCTTTGTTCACTTCTTCTTTGCTGCTACTTCAGGATGATAATTTAAATGAACCAGGTCCTCAGCTCTGGCTGAGAAACATGTCATTTCTTAACTACCACTATTCAGCATTTCCAGGATTGTGCCCAATGTCCCTATGTCCTGTTCTGTGTTACACTCTTCTTCTAAGTGAGCATTCCAGGCTGCAGTATTGTCTTTGTCCTATCCCTACAATACTTTGGCATCCACAAGACCACAGCTGCTTCTGCAGTCTGAAATCCCATGATACCCCTTCCTGCCCTAGAAGAAAGTTATCTAAAATGGGAACTCTATGTTCTTAGTCTGAGGTCTAAGACAATTTCTGGGCTAATATAAAAATGAATCCTTTTTCTTGCCAATGTACTGCCCGTGGGGACCACAACAGGATATAGAGAGCCCTGCCTGTGGATTCCAGCCACTACCAGCTGTCAGATTGATGACCAAAAATAGAAAGGTATAACATAATTAAAAGGAAAGCAAGAACTTAAGGATTAGCTAATGAAGAGAGGGCAAGGAGAAATACTAAGAAACATGACAGGGACAAAGCCATACATTTATATGCACAAGATAGTTAAGGCAATGATTCTGAGAATCTTCAGCAGGTTTTTGAAACTAGCAGTTAATTGGTAAGATTCTCACCCTGACTAATTATATTTGCTGATACCTGTGAACTAAGCAACTGCGCTGAATTGCAATGTATAACACTAGGTTAATGCTTGGAATGCCTGTCATTCTGGTTTTCTAAATACGCACTGCTTGTCATGGCATACCAATTACTGCTGCACTGTCTCTCAGGTAAGAGTTTAAAAAAAAAGGGTAATAAGTGAAAATGAGAGACAAGTAAAAAAATTTCACCAGACTGTCCTGCTACAATGCTGTATATGGTTAGATTTCTAATTTTCTGTGTAAAAATATTTGTTTGTTCCTAATTTTTTTCTTCATATTCTGTGGGGACTTAAAGTTTAACATATCAATACTTGATGGAAAATACGTGTTCCATGTTTTATCTAAGATGTTTGATATTCAGACAGATAGTGAGGTTAAGCTCAACTGCCTATGTTGTAGGGTAAGAATGATAAGCTTCCTTCTGGAGGGTTAACATTCTAAGTTTGAAGACAAAAAGTAGAGAAAAAGAAGGACAGCCAACATTTTAGCCCTAGCCTTTCAAGGTCATGAGGACTCAGGACATAGGAGAACCTGTACTATTGTATCATGTGACTCAGTAGTGTCCCAAATTTTCTGATCAAGGAGATTATGGGGCTACAGAGGAAAGTGATCAATGATGTAGAGTGTGCCTAAGGAGAATCGTCTCTCTCTTTTAACAGAGAGAACACATTCTCTTAGGCTTTTGCAGAGAGCAGATTGGTCAAGCAATGGCTTTTACTCGCCCCTGTGGCTCTCATGGCCCACCCTGCAGCCTCACTGTGGAGTCCTACCTCCAGACTTGGCCAGGCTTCTGCACCCAGTGTTCAGGTTATACACTGAGTGACATTAGACAATATTCTGCATGCTGTATTCATCATAGGTTTATATTTATTAAAATAAATGATGATGGCAGAAGGCATGCAAATGTCTCATGTTCTGGGAATTTGCTGACTCACACAAAGACGCCACATGGACCAGCAGCACCTCTGTGACAGCAGCGTCTCATGTGTTGGTTTCTTGATACGTTGTTGCTTGATCTCATGGAGGCACAATATGCTTAAGATTGGGGACTAGGAAATTAAATACCCTTTATTCAACAGTGTTAGCAATAGCCTGCAATAGTTAATATGAGGCAACAAGGAAACCTGTCCAGACCCTGTGCAATGTCCACTCCTCAGAGAAGAAACCCCAGTTTTAGAAGAGACACTGGACCACAGCCCGTGTGGACAGATGCATTTCCTCTTCATTGAGTCCCATTTTCACCAGTAAAACATGTGCCGGTGAATCTCCTGAACTTTTAACAGGCAAGGCAGCACAGCAGATTCAAAGTCCAGCATAGCACAGCCATGGAGAAACAGGTCTTCCCCCAGTGGTGAAGGCAAACTGTGAAGCGAACGGTGACCGCGTCTTCCCTCCATCTTTATTACTCTTTTCATCACATTGCTTTGAAAGCTACAATGTGATAAGCAGAACATTATTATTTGAAAGAAATAAAAAATGTAATAAAATTGAGAAATCACAGAAAAGAATATAAGAAAATCTTGCTTCAGTTTAAAGACAAATATATATATATATATATATATATATATATATATATATATATATATATATATATATATTTAAATATATAATGGCAATTCTTAAAGATGAAAATGCATTTAAGCTAAAATGCTAAAAGCTAATTGATTCCAGCTGAATCATTCTTTGCTTCCCTCTCTTGGCTTTTAAAGCTGCTCTTCAAAAATTAATTTCTGTGACAAAAAAATTGTAATAAAAGGCATCATTTTAAGTGAAACACCAAGACCCTGAGAAATAAGCTTAGAGTTAGTTGTAACAAGTGCAGACTCTAGTATAGGGAAAAGAAAAAAACAACCTATGAATTAGCCTGGGATGTACATGCTTACATAGGATAAATTTTAAGGTACCCTTGGATACAGAAAAGAATTTTAGAGATCTATGATATACTAGTGAAAATTTAAAAATGTCCAAGTTAACAGATAGTTCATATTAATAAATATCAAATGAATTTTTAATTTGCTTTATGAACTCATTGGATAATTTTAAAAATTGCTTTGGATAAATTGTCAAGCAATGGGGCCGGCCAAGTAGCTCAGCAGATTAAAGCACCTGCAAACAGGCGCAGGGGCCAGGGGTTCAATGCCCAGGCCTGCCATTCTGGCCCCACCCCAGAGGCACACTGAGATGGCAACTGAGACTGGGTGTGGTGGTTCGCACCTGTAATCCCAGCTTTTAGGAGTCTGTAAACAGGTGGATCACTATGAGTCCAATCTAGTAGTGAGACCCTGAACACCCTGTAGACCCTTTCCTAAAATACAAAAAAAAAAAAAAAAAAAAAAAACTGACAAGGACTGTCTGAGGCCCTCCTTGTCTTGCCTTGTTAGAAGTTGGAATGCAGAAACTCCTGCTGCTTCTCTTGCACACAGCCAGGGCCTCAATGGCTCATGAAGCTGTGGCACTGACAGGGCAAGATGAGGTCTACTGAGGACACACTTTGGATAAATTGTAGTAGGAGGGAGGGATAGTACTGAGTGTGTGGGGAGGATCTTAATTAGTTTCTTTTTTTAATGGTGTTAGAGTGTTCTCTGCCAGAGAGAAGAGCAGCAGCATCAAAATTATTTAATTCTCACTGATCAGTTTAGGACAGCTCAAATGAGGAGGTTGTTTGAAGCTGAAGGTAGGACAATGTGGGATAAATACAGAAGATACTGTTGAATAAAAATGACAAGGGAGGCACTGCTGTGACTCAGCCCTGTAGGGCTGCAACAGGCCAGATTAAAATGAGAATGGGAAAAAATAAATAAATAAAATTAGAATGGGGTCATTCATGCTAGAGTTCCAACAAACTAAAATTATGTTGTTAAATGACTTCAGAAGTCCGAGGATGGGGCTGGGGAGATGGCTCGGTGGAATAAGCACTTCCCTGGCAAGTGTAACTGCCTGAGTTCAATCCCTGGTTCTGCCAAAAAAAAATAAAAAATAAAAAAATTTAAAAAATAAAAAAGAAATCCGAGGGTATGGCCAAATTTCCAAAGCATGCCTTTTGCAATCATGGCAATAAAGTCCCTTCTTCACCTCCTTCACCTCAAAATAAAACATAAAAGCCTGATTAGTTAACCAGCTTTTTATCTATTGTTTTCTTATAAGGAGAGTAACTTTTAAATAACTGGCCCACTCTTTTTGTTGTTGTTGTTTCTGCTTTCTTCAAACCTTCAGGTAACTAAGATGATTCTTCTTTTCTCTGGAAGAGATTTCTGTTAGACCATATCATGGGCTGCTAGCCTGATCTTTTACTGGATGCCCTGAGGTCAGACTCAAATCTGCTGCCCCTCCTACAGTCACACCTGGATCTGAAAGAAGGGCAGCCAACAGAAGGTTAGGCTGGTGAATGAGAGATAAGAAATCATGGAACTGAATGAGCCTATTAATGTTTTTTCCCATCAGCAGAAGCTCACCAAGCTGGTTTGGTTTGGTTTGGTTTGGTTTGGTTTGGTTTGGTTTGGTTTGGTTTGGTTTGGTTTGGTTTGGTTTCGTTTGGTTTGACTTGGCTTAGCTTGGTTTACTCTGGTTGAGAGAAGATGTCCCTCTGGTTCAGGTGGACTGGAACTCAGTATACACTCCAGGCTGACCTCAAATTTATGTCAATCCTCCTTTGTGTGCCTCTACTTACTCTATTTTATGGGACAGGTCTACTGATTTCTAAATCACAGATAAAGCCAAGAGAGATCATTACAACTAAATGTGTGATAATTTTGCTCTTAGCAATGTTAGGATTTCATTGTGTTCCCCTAAAGTCTATGTGTTGAAACCTTAATTACCAGTGCTGCAATGTAGAGAGATGAGATGTTTAAGAGGTGATTAGGTTAAAAGGGCTCTGCCTTTATGAGTGGACTAATACTCATTAGTATTATTGCGAGAGTGCGTTTGTCATAATGAGAGTGATTTGTTAAAAAGCCATCTGTCCCTGTCCTGCTGTTTCCCCTGCAGCCATAAAAAATGAAAAACAAAGATTCTTGCCTACACCCCTGAATTTAGACTTTTCCATCATGAAAGCGGTACAAATAAATGTTTTTTCTGTACAAATTATCCGATATTCTAGTATAGCAACACAAAACAAAGGCCAAAAGGCATTTTAAAATGCTCTCAGAAACAAGTGCTCAGTTGCTAAGGTAGAACTTAGCTATGAGATCTTGACTGGCAGAGAGACCACACAGAAGAGTGGATGGATGAAAGGACTGAGATGGGTAAAGGTAAATAGTTTTCATCACAATACATTCTGCAAACAGTGCTTCAGCTATGATATCAAGCTCATATCATCACCTCATCCCTTCCTGACCTCCCCACATCGCCAGGTTCATCTACTACAGGCCCCTGCCTGATCTCTGCTCCTCAGCTATCCATAGAGCTGGTATTTCCACAAGTGGACTATGCTGATTATGAGCATTTAACCTCTCCTCTGCAAATGCTCTCTTTTGCCTGGACTAGTGAGCATATCACATTGCCCTAGTGGACCATATGTTAGCCTGGGCTTTCCCCTGAATCCTTCAAGGCTTAGCTCAAGAGAAATGCCTCTAAGAAGCTTTCTAGGAGCTTCTCCATCAGATTGAATCCTCCTGTGCACAGTCCCACTTGGACTCCCTTGGCTACAACCACTTTCAATGTAAAGATATTAGTCAGAGAGCTCTAATGAATGAGCAGGCAGGAAATATGTGAAAACTGGAGAAAATTAAGCTTAAGTTACAGAAAGTAATGGGTCAGGAAGGGAAAATACACTAGGAAGGTCCTCTGGAGATGGCAAGGCAGCTCTCATATCTTTGTTTTACCTCCTAAGTTAAAGTAGATGAATTTTAAGATATAGATGAAGACGCTAATGCACATATACACATATTCCATGTATATTATTGAAAGTCGACAATGAACAGACTTTTTAATCCATCCTAACTCAGGCAAAGATGATCTGGTCCTAAGCTAATGAGAATAGCACACTGAAAGAATGATTTTCAGGAAGCGTTTTGAGATAACCATCTGTGCTACAACAAATAAATTTGTCTCCGAAACTACAAAGCAACACTCTGCTGGGCCTAAGAGAATGCCTGGGCTAATGTGCCTGGAGTGTTGCCTTTGCTTTATCCATTTGGTTTAGCAGCTTGTGATCAAATTTCTACATAAAATTTCAAAAGCTGGCTGAGAACCCTAGAGTGGGTGGAAAATAATAGCAGTAATTTGTATTTCTGTAAGTAGAATACTTGTCCTAAATGATCAGATCACTTCAAAATATTCTCTCATTCATTTCTACCATAATCCCCCCAGTGTGGGAAGAATAAACATATATTTTAAAAGGATGATTTGGTAAAAAAAAAAAAAAACCATTTTAAGGCATCTACATTAATTTGAACAAAACACGAGTGTTGTGATACGTATGTTCCTAGGGAATGATTGTTCAGTTCCTACACTGATTTTTCCACAAATGACTGAGATCACATTGACTTTGTTAATCTTCTGTGTATAGCTAAGATCTACTAGCTGTGAACTTCAAACTAGAAATAAAGTCATGAGATACAAACTTTGTAACACAAGAAATGTATAGCTTCATTATTCATTATTCTTTTCTAATTAAGTTTACTGGTACATTTTAAGAATATGTAATGCTCCCATTTATCATAAGGGATTCGTACCTGTATGTCATATATCATGATTCTTGTTTCCCATTCTCCTATCCTCCTTTCAACCCCTCTTTGTTTATAAAAGCTTTTTTTTGATTTTTTCATTCCTTTTCTTCTTTCTTTTCCCTTCCTTTCTCCTGCCCCCTAGCTCCAAGTTCCCCTTCCCAGTTTGATATTTTCTTCTTATTTTGTTAATACTAATTATACATTTTAGTTCTTATTAACACTTTGGTTTTATCACACCAGAGAAACAAAGTGGTCTTGACACATGCTTATTTCATTTACAAGTATGATCTCAAGGTGCAACCATTTTCCTAGAAATATCTCAATCTTACTTTATAGTTAAGTAGTACTTCACTGTATGAAAAAAATCAATTGTTTATGCATCTATTGGTTGATGGACATGGACATCTGAGCCATTTCCAAGATTTCACTATTAAAAACAGTACAGATATAAATGTGATATTACTGTGGTATGATGTTTTTATTTCCATTAGGAAGATACCAAGAAGGGGAATAGTTGGGCACAATACAACCTCTAGTCCTCCACAGGATTTTCACAGTGGTGGCACTATTCTCCCACCAACAGT
The DNA here is from genome assembly GCA_004027165.1 of Ctenomys sociabilis. Taxonomy (NCBI): domain Eukaryota; kingdom Metazoa; phylum Chordata; class Mammalia; order Rodentia; family Ctenomyidae; genus Ctenomys; species Ctenomys sociabilis. The sequence continues at coordinate 7,864 of PVKA01055580.1, forward strand.
GGAGAAGTGTAACTTTTCCCCTCACAGCTCCATCAGCATTTCTTATTGGATGATTTCTGGAGAATAATCATTCTTTCTGAAATAAGAAGGAATCTCAGTGGTGTTTTAACTTGCAGCATTCAAATGGCCAGTGACGAACATTTTTTCATATATTTGCTGTTTCTATTTCTTTATCTGATAAGTGTCTATTCATTTCCAGGGTCAATTTTTTGGTTTGGATCTTTAAATTTGAGGGGTCTGATTTTGTTGCATCCTACAAATATTGCAGGTAGTAGTTCTCTGCGTGAGGTACGGCTTGATCAAAAGAAATTCTCACACTGTAGGTTGTCTCTTCACACTGTTAGTGGTTTCTCTTGCTGTGCAAAGGATTTTTAGTAAGATGAGATCCCAGCTGTTGATTCTATGTGACAGTTCCTGTGTGATTGGGGTTTTGTTGAAAGCCTTAGCCTGAAAATGTCTTAAAGAGCTCTAAGTATTCTATTTTCCAGATTTAGTGTTTCTGTTGATTTTAGTTTAATGCATGGTGAAAAATGAAAATCTAGTTTTAGTTTTCAGTATATGGAAAACCAGCTTTTCCCACACCATTTATTAAAGAGTGTATCTTTCTTCCAGTGAAGGTATTTGCTCCTTCTTCAAAGATAAAATGACTGAGAGTGTCTGAACTTCTTTCCACATCTTCCAATCTGTTCCATCGATCTTCAGGTCTGTTTTGTTTTGTTTTTGTTTTTGTTTTTGTCAGTATCATGCTGATTTTATCACCATAGCTTTGTAGTATAATTTTCAAGTCAGGGGTTGTGATGCTTCCTGCCTTGCTGTTGCTGCCCAGGATTGCCATTGCTACTCTAGGCCTCTTCTGTTTCAAATAAATTTTAGGAATTTTTCTCTAGTTTTGTGAGATATGCTAATGGTATTTTGATTGGGATTGCATTAAATCTGTGGGGCCATTGGATTATCTTTCCATTTTCTGATATCTTCTTTAATCTCCTTTTTCAGAGTACTGTAATTTTCAATGTACAGATCTTTTGCTCCCTTTGTTAGATTAATTCCTACATATTCATTTTTAAGGATACCATTGTGAAAGGTATGTCTTCCCTAATTTCTGTCTCAGTGAAGTTGTTATGTACAGGAAGGCTATTGACTTTTGACTGTTGACTTTGTACAATCTATGCTACTGAATTTGGTTATTAAATCTAGAAGTCTTTTAGTGGAGTTCTTGGGGTTTTCTATGTGGAGTACCATGTCATATGCAAATAATAATAATTTAATTTCTTCCTTTCCTATACTTATTGCTTCTATTTCTTTCTTGTCTATCTGTTCTGGCTAGCATTTTCAGAAGTATATTAAATAAGAGTGGTGGGGCTGGGGATTTGCTCAGTGGTAGAACACACACCTAGCAAGCTGGAAGCCATGTGTTCAGTCCTCATTACCAAAAACTAGTAAATAAATAAAATTCTAAAAAAGAGTTGTGACAGTGAACCTCCTTGTCTTGTTCCTGATTTTATAAAAAGCTTTCAGTTGATGTCCATTAACTATGTATGATGCTGGCTGTTGGGTTTTCATAGATGGATTTTATTAGATTGAAATAAAGACCTTATATGCTAATTTTTTTTCTGTAATTTTTTTCCTATCATGAATGGGTGCTGGACTTTGTCAAATGATATTTTTGCATTTGTTAGCATGATCACATAGGTTTTGTCCCCGCCTCCGATGATAGGATCTATTACAGTTATTGATTAGTGTATATTGAATCATCCCTGAATTCATGGGATGACTCCTACTTCATCATGATGTATAATTCTCTTGGTTATATTCTGTATTCTATTTGCCAGTATCTTCTGGAACATTTCTGCTTCCATGGTCATTAGAGAGATTGCCCTGCAGTTCTCTTTTTTTGGTGAGATCCTTCTCTCATGTTGGTATCAGGGTAATGCTGGCTTCCAGGAATGAATTTGGGAGTATTTCTTCTCTTTCAATTTTATTGGAGAGTTTTAGAAGTAGTAGTATTAGATCTTCTTTAAATTTCTTGTAGTATTTAGGAGTTAATCCTTCAGGACATGTGCTTTTCTTTGTGGGTAAGATTTTAATCACATTTACAATTTCATTGATTGATATTGGCTTATTTAGAATTTTTATATCTTCTTGATACAGCTTGGGTAATTCATATATGTGCCTAGGAATCTTTCCTTTTCTGTTTTCCATCTTATTAGAATATAGATTCTCGAGATAAGTTTTGATGATCTTCTGGGGTTTTTTGTTTTTTTGCTTTTTTTTTTTTCCCCTGAGGACACATTCTACATTTTATTTACATTTGAAGACTAATCTCAAAATCACATATCCATACACCTATTTCTTTCCTTTTGTTGATTTCACCTAAACTTAAATGCATGGTTTATTTAACA
>PVKA01055581.1:0-10239 GCA_004027165.1 Ctenomys sociabilis
GAAGGAAGGAGGGAGGGAGGGAGGGAAGGAAGGAGGGAGAAAGAATGAGTTGGGGAGGGAGGGAGGTGGGCAGGCAGGGCACAAAGTGCCTATTGGCCCCTGAACCTCTTTACCACGACAGTGTCCTGCCTGAACGCCGCCACCAGCGTAGGTGGGCCAGATGGCACTATCTAACCTGGAAAACTGCACTAAGAATGCAAAAGCTCAAATAAATCCAGTGATGGAAAAAGGATGTCCATACCCCAAATCAGCTCCAAGACCCAGACAAAGCTTTCAAATCATTAATATTCCCAGAGCACCGGAGGAAAGTGCTTGCCAAGTTGGGACAGTAAATCCCAACAAAGGTGAAAGAGAAAACCCGAGCCATCGTGACCCCACGCGGCAGCCCCCGGGGAGCGGATGGCCACCCCTCCTGTGCCGGGCTGCCTGCCGTAGGCCAGGCTGGGGACCCCTAGTCCCCAGCATCTATGTACTTTACCGTCAGCATAAATTTGACATTTTCCTTACAAAACTTGAAATGAGACTATTTTCCTCTCTGGATGACCAAAAATCCCCAACTAAAACACAAGAAGCAGCCAGGAAACTGCTGGAATTTCAGCCCTGGATGATGAGACCTGGGGCTGCCAAAGGCCGATTCACAGCCCTGGGGCTGAAGGGAGGGTGATGCCCCGTGCCCATCTCAGAACGCTGGCTCAGTGACAGGCCCGGGAGCTCACACAGGGATGGCGAGATGCAGCTCGTGCAGACACAGGGCTGGAGGAGGTCGGCGCCAGAAACACGGGCACGTCACGTGAGCAGCCAGGAGGAGCTGAGTGACGGGCTCCCACAGGCCCAGAGAGGGAAGAAGGGTGCAGGGTGCCCCGCAGGAGGTGGTGCCGCAGGTCAGAGGACCAGTGCAGACCTTGGGGAGGGTGGCTTGGGCCAGGGCTGGTTTCCACTATGAGCCCAGGACCTCCCCGGATAATTTCAAGCAGAGGATGAAGATGAGAAGAACAGACGGGAGTGCATGGAGGCCGAGCAGGCCGTGAGGAGCCAGGCAGGGCAGCAGCTTAGGCACGGCAGGGACGCTGGAGGCCCTGGACACATTGTGACAGTGCCCACAGGATGTGCCGGGAGGGGACAGCGGGAGTTGGGAGGGCAGCGCATGGGGTGGAGGCAGCCAGGCCCCTGCTTGGGGAGGGGAGAGGGGGTGGGGACAGCCCGGGGACGGCACGCAGCTTACCTGAGGCCCTGGTATAGCTGGCCACCGAGCCGTTGACCAGGCCGGCGTGTAGGCCGCGCAGAGAGCAGGCCAGGCTCAGGACAGCAGACTTCTCGGGGGCGAAGAAGTGCTGCAGCCTCACTTTCTTAGAGCCTTGGCTGCTCTTATAGACGGAAATGCTTTGAGGGAAGAGGCGCAGGTCAGCACGCGCCGGGCCGGCGCCCCCGCGCTCGCGCCCGCCCTCCCACTGGGGACACAGCAGCCACGCCCACCGCTGCTGCGGTCGCCTGACTTGTCTTGTATTTCAACTAGAAATTCTAGGTTATAAAAAACTAGTTCTTCCCGTATGTGGTGTGATCAAAAACTACAGTGTTGTACGGGGTCATGGGCCTCACTGCGCAGATCGCACTCATAACGACTTTCCGGTTTTCAGCCTCGCACCACGCCCAGTCGCAGCTGCCTCTCAGTGTGCCGAGGAGGCGGTGCGGGCACGACGCAGGGGATCGAGCGCCGGCCCCTGCGCCTGTCTAAGCAAGCACTTTTTCCTCTCAGCTATTTGGCTGGCCCAAGTGTTTATTGTTTTAAAAAACCCTAAAAGCCCCATTTCCATTAATCCCCCTCAGACGCCCTCTCCAAACACACTGGTGCCCCCAGTCTGCAGCGGCTCAGGGTCCCCCCCCAAGCGTCTGTAGGCATGGCGTGCTGGCTGCCTAATGCCGTGGACTCGCAAGTATGCAGTGTCCTCTGACAAGGCCTGGGAGTGCTCCGAGAGGGTTCCGATATCCGGCAACCCTGAAGATGCAGCCCCAGAGCACCTTGGGAATACACAATGGCAGATAGTGCTTGGCACAGGGGAGGGATCTGAGGGGAGCAACAGCAATGTCTGGTACTGTGACAACATTTTATTAATTTACAGTTTGTATGTTGGAACTTTATACTGGGAAAATCATTTTAACTTTGCTTTAAATGAGTCCCTGTTCAACATCATAGCAACAAACTTGGCTCTTACTCCATGTAAGGTGTGATATACTTTTGAAAAGCATTAGTAAAATGAATCATTAAAAAAATAAATCAGGGTCAGGTGGGGGAGGCACGCCTATAATCCTAGCATTGGGGAGGCTGAGGCAGGAAGATCCTTGAGTTTGAGGTCAGCTTGAGCTACAAAATGAGTCCACAGCCAGCCTGAACTAAATAAATAAATAAACCAACCAAGCATTACAGGGGCAAAAAGCACAAGGAAAAATATGCCCTGATTAGGGCTGGACAAACTGCTCAGTGGATTACAGCACCTGCAAGCAGGCTCAGGGGGCAGGGGTTCAATCCCCAGGCCTGCTGTGCCAGCCCCACCCCCAAGGTGTGCTGAGATGGCAGTTGAGACTGGGTGTGGTGGCACGCCTGTAATCCCAACGCTTGGGAGGCTATAAACAGGCAGATCTCTATGATGCAATCTAGTAGTGAACACCCTGTAGACCCTTCCCTAAAATACAAATAAAATAAAATAAATTTTTTTTAAAAATCTGATTTGTTCCCCACGTCTTCTGCACAACTCCTGTGAGCTGGCTCCCCGGAGGTGGGCCTGCAGTGACCCCGCCCCGTCTTCCACATTTCCAGAAGTCCCCTCCCAGGGGGCCCAGGTCCATGCCAATGCCTCTCCCTGTGGCCCTGGGCTGTCAGTGGACATGGGCGCTGCTACCTTCCCTCCTCCGTGCCCAGGCAGATGGTGGGCACATCAGGAGCATGGGTGGCCGTGGCCGTGGCATCCGAGGCCACACAGGGCTCTTGACGCTGCCCCTGGGCAGGCACGTATACCATGCACAAGATGCGTGACTCCACGTTGAAGCACTCGATGACTTTGGGGTTGGAATTTTGGAAGGAGACGATGGCGATCTGACCCATCTGGCTGCTGCAGCTCCCGATCTGTGCAGGCGGAGGGGCAGGAAGTGAGCTTGCCAGCTTCCGGAGTGACCACGGCTCTCCTCTCCGTGACAGCAGGCTGGGAGCATGCACACTGCAGCCGCGTGGCAGGAGGAGGCCAAGCATCCATGTGCTCAGGTCCTTACAAACTCAGTAAGAAGCCTACTTGTGTGTTTTAAAAGACATTCACACACACTAAGGACCACACCCCCACAGAATGGCAGGGGCTTTCCACACACAATTTTAAGCCCTGAAGGGCAAATTGATGTCCGCTTGAAATACACTAACACTGATGTTTAACATTCCTTAGCCAGGGAGAGTTAAGAGCGGTGAATGCCAGTCGCTGCATCTAACATGTGGGATGTGAGTCGATCTGAGGGGTCTCTCCACAACAGAATCCGTGGGCCACGCACTGCGTGACTCCCTTCCCAGGACACCCAGCGGTCCCAGGTCACCCAGCGGTCCCAGGTCACCCAGCGGTCCCAGGACACCCAGCGGTCTGAGCATCCCCTGAACCACTCCCACAGCTGCATGCCCCCGTGCTGTGTCGGGCCAGAGTGGGCAGGAACAGGGCACAGCCTCGGCCCTGGGAAGAGCACAGCACTGCTGAAAGCCGGAGGTCTGGCCTCTCCCTGCGACTGCACAAGTGACCCCAGCTGACCAGACCGTGCCACCCATGTTCAGCACTCCTGGCACACACTGACAGGGTGTGGGGCAGGGCCGGAGGTCCAGCACTGTGCCCCACAGCTTCAGAGCACCTTTAGGTAAGACAAGCTCATTCTAACCTAGGCTTTCAGGGTGAGAAGCCAGCACTGTTTGGGAAGGGGTCAGGCTGAGCGCAAGCAATTTAATCACCAAATGGAAGAAATAGTCTATTAGTTTCATTGTCTCTGGGCAGAAAGACAACTTTTTGATGAAAAACAGCAGAAATAAATGTTGTAACACTAAGAAGTCCACGTCTTTCCCAGGGAGAGCCCCCTCAGGAGGAAAGTTTCCTTTCTGCAGCAGGCCTACACTCAGCACGCCGCCAGCCTGGCCTCCCACACCACGTGTGGACTCAACTCCTGGAGAGCTGCCGCGAGCAGGCTCTTACCCACAGGAAGCCGCGGGCCGCTGAGGAAAGCTCATCCGTTTGACTTTCGTTGCTGAGGTAAGGCTCGGGGTTGTACGCAGCACACTCGATCTAAGTGGAGGAAACAGACACGTGAAGTGGGGTGCAGGCGTCAAGACTGCTGTTGTAGGCCGGTCTCGCCTCTCACACCCCCGCCAGGCCAACAAGCACATTCTCCCTCTTCTGCTGCCCATGAGCTCCTCCAACTTCTGTTTTACACAAATGCGAGCATTCAAATTAGAGATGGATTTTTCTTTTAGTCAATTTAGATCTTATTAGGAATTTAACTATATCTCTGTCAATATCTTTTATACAAATTTTGACACTTCCTTGATATTTTTTGTTTCAGACTTTTTCTTGTTTGTTTACTTGTTTTAAAACAAGAACCCTGTAATGAGTGTAATCTATTTCTGTCCACAACTCCATGACAAGCAGGCTTATGCAAACCACTTCTGATGCAGAAATTCCAGGTACTTCAAACACATGCACTGCTCTCCGACCAGGACTTTGGAAATGTCCTTATGTTGTCCGTGTCAACATTATGAACTTGCTGGGTTTTTCTTTAGAGCAACAGAACTGTGCCGTGTTCCGCTTTTCTCAGGTCAGCACTCAGATGTCTTGACCACACCTGTCCTGCCCACAGTGACAGAGCACCTTCACCTGACGTACATCTGGCTTAGAAACACGGGTCTTTATAGTATCACAGGACAGAAAGGAGACGGTATTTATGGCCCAATGCACTGAAGAGCAGCCCAGCTATTTCCACACAAATACCTCTCTGGAAGCAGCAGTCAGGGCCATGCTGACAGTACTTTCCGACCAGGACCCTCCTGGTGCCACCAGAGAGGCAGTGCCCTCACCTTGAACTCTGGCTGTCTGGCCACCATGACAGGCATGTGTCCCACCAGGAGAGGGTGTGTGTCCTTCTTGGTCTGATTCCCATCATCGTCCACGCAGAACCAGCCCAGGTGGTTGTCCTCCTCTGCGGAGAGAGCATAGCCAGTTAGGCTCAGGCCCCCTGGCTGCCTGGTCACTCGTGGAGGGCTCTCAGGCTCTCCTGAGTACCCCCACCAACCTCTGAGGCTCTGCGTGCCCTCTGCTCCGGTACCAACTGCACCCTCATCTCCCCCTCCTTTCAACTTCCAGGATGCCAAGAGGTGCAGATTCAACACCAGCTGAAGTCCTTACACGCACTGGTGCCGTGGGACTCAAACACACAAGAACGTGAAGACACGCTTTGCAATGACAGCAAACAGCCACCTTGCTTTGAAGAGTGAGGAGTTTAGACAGAGGGGCTGATTTTCACACCCTGCTCTCCTCTGCAGAGAGTGGGCCAGTTCTGGTGGCTGAGTTCTCTGAACCTGACTCTATAAAGCACTCAATTACTTAGGAGGAGGAAAGAAACCTGGCTAGGGTTCCTTCCGGGCTAAACACAGCCAACTAGGCTCTCCTCTGAGTCCTTCCCTTCCACCAACCATCCTGCATGAGGGAGCAAGCACAACGAACCCCTGCTGCTCCTGTTTGTAATGTCTCAGACTCCACACACAGAGGAGGAGGTGCACTGTGCAAACGTGTGCATGCACACACATGTGCACACATACACACACACACTCACACACACAGTGCTGCAGGAGAGCTGTGTGAGCCACACACATGCCGATCTAGAAAAGGGACCGAGGCACGGGAATTCGACCACCAGGTCATGCGCAGCCATGTCACCCTTGCTGTGACACAGTACTTAAGTTCTGAGGCAGGAGGGGCTTCACGAAAAGCAGCCTGCCTGCATGCTCTCCCCCAGCCAGGCGGCTTGCGGGAGACAGGCACAGGGGCACCCCTGGTGGCGGGCAGGTGGCATGCTCCTTGGAGACATCACGGAGGGCCTGGCGTGCCTGACCTCTCATGCCCACAACTCTCAGTGCATGTCACAGAGTTGTCCTGATTCCCCGGGAGCCTGGCTTGGTCCCCACAGCCCCTGGATTACACATTAACTTCCTACAAATCCCTGGTGCTGGGGCTAATTTCCTCATTCCAGAACCCTCTCCTAGAGACAGGTGCATCCACCTCACAGTCCTGCCTGGAGCCCACCTGCCCTCTGGCATCCTCAGCCTCTCCTTACCCAGCGCGAGCTTGGCCATCTGCAGGTGGCTGGTCCAGGCCTCTTTGATGGCAGGGGTGAACGTATTGAACACAGCTGTGAAGAAAGTAGGCCGTCCTGACCTGCCAGAAATCACAGACAAGCACTCGTTTCATGAAACACGCTCCATCCCAAGTCCTGCCTGTGTGACACAGCCACCAAACCAAAGAGATACATCCTGACCAAGAGCCATATTCTGCTCAGTGCTGGCCAAGAAGGTTGCTCTTCAAAGGCACTCACTTGTCCTGCTTCCCAGGAAGCTGTAACTGGATTCTGCAGCGGTCGGCAGCTCTGATTTCATCCTCTTTCTTCAAAATCAGTCTCTGTAAGCCCGAGGTCCAGTCATGGGCCACTGACTGGTTCAAGTTCTGCAAAGGAAACGCAGACGTACACCTTTAAATGTTTAGAAATACTAACAGGAGAAAAGGCTCAGCTGTAGCTGTAACAAAAACCCAGGGAAACCCAGTCATACTCATACATGATTAGGAGAAAGGAGCCTGGAGGTGACCCTGCAGCGTCTTTGCACAGGGAGAAAACTGCACTGAAATGCTCCACCTCCCCCAACAGGTGAGGGGCCGCTGGGCGGTGACGACAGCCGCAGCACATCCCAGCTCTACTCAGGGCCCGCGTGCAGGCGGCCGCAGTCACCTGGTAGCTCCCTCTGAGGCTCCCAATCAGCTGAGTGATCTGGCCCACAACGTTCAGGTCATGCAGCAGGTTCTGCAGGTCTTGGTATAGCTGCCCTGGCCCCAGGTAGGCTTTGTCTACCGAGTAAGCAGAGAAGAGCATGAGGGTCCAATGCTGTTGTGTCATCTTTGGAAACAACTATAGAGTTACAGGAAAATCACGAAACAGCACACGTTCCCTGCTTCAGGACAGCATGTTCATAAAACCGTAAGCTGTGTAACCTCTACTGGCAAGTGGCCCAGAAAGGACATTTAATCTGAACCAAATTCCCACTACTTAGTCACCCAGCACCAGGGTTCAGACTCCACACTCCTTGGAGTCCTGCAACTTTCCCGACCTCAGTTTAAGAAGCACGAAAATGGTTTGACTGTGCCAGCTCAGGCCACACCACCAACGGCTTCTGCGGGGCCCAGATGTGGCCCCCACTGCCCACCGCCACCCAGGCTCTCTCCACTCTGCCCCTGCTCTCACCCTTTGTGATGCTGTGATACCACCCTTCACCCCCCCCAGCCAGCCAGGGAAGGAGCAGCCCATCCCTGCGGTGGTGAATGGGTGCGGCGGGCACTTCCTGCCACCCCGGTGCTTATCCTGCACTGTGCCCCACAGATGCCTGGGCCGTCCCAAACACGCGAAGGACGTGTGGCAGAGCCAGGCCAGGTCTCTGCTTCCATTCTAGTGGGTCACAATACATGCATTCCCAACGCTCAGTGGTCTGCTAAGAAGTCGCCCTGCAGCCCTCTGCCACTGTGCCACATCCCAGCTAAAGACACAATTACAGGGCACACATGCACAAGAGAGGATGCCCTCCTTACCTGACTAGGCAAACCAAAGCTTCAGGACACTGGACCAAGGGCATGCTCCTAGCACCTCTATTTTGCCTTGTGGCACGCTTACAGCACAGAACACATCTGTCTAATGACATGCGCTTCAGCTGTCACCATTTCTTTGCAGTGTGGGGTCTAACCCAGGACCTCGCTCATGCAGTACGGTTCTTGGCCACTGAGCCATCACACGCCTCCAGCCGTCTGCAAGCTCCTGGTGACACATGCTGCTCGCATCTCCTCATAAGACACGGCTAGGGGCCGCATTAGCACCTACGAACCATGATTCTTAGTTCAATAAAGCAGAACCTTGACTTGCGTATGCAGAACTAATGACCATCTGTGTCCTGCCTCTACAGCCAGCACCCAGCAATGCACGCCGCAGCACAGCTCTACCCACCGCACAAAAGCCCCCAGTGTCCCCACAGTCACCCCTCATCCAGCCTCTGTGGCCACTGGTCTGTTCTCCACCCCGCGTCCCTTTGAGGGGGTCCTACAGCTGCTCTAATGCAGGCACAGTACACAGGCATTTGGCGATGCATCCCATCTGGGGGACTCCTCAGGTAAGGAGCTCAGTGTCTCCGCGGGTCACCACGCTCCCCAGCCCCGACCACACTCAGGCCGTCCTTTGCCTACCACCACAGGCCTAGCCAGTGCTTCCTAAACTTCTTTCCTTCACCATCAAAGCACAGCCTGCTCAGTTCCCTTCCTCCACAAAGGAACTGCATGTTTCCCACAAGCTTAGCAGGAACGGTGATGTGGAAGATGTCAGCTCCCCTGAGCTGAGACACAACACCTGACACCACTGAGCAGCAGAGGGCTCCAGAGGCTCACGGCCTCAGTGGGCTTAGTCCACAACAGGCTGCTCACAGGCAGAAAGGGCATGGTGGAAGGCAGGGCAGAGCAAAGCTGCTCGCAGCATGCAGAGAGCGGAGGAAGCCGGGGAGACACGCCCATCCAGGCTGCCCCAGTGACCACCCCCTCCAGCCAGGTCCCGCCTCCTCTGGCATGCAGTATGAGCTTATCCAGGGAGGGAACCCACTGAGGAGCACAGCACCCAAGACCCACTGACCTTCCATGCACATGAGGCTTCAGGGGGCCTTTAGCTCTAAGCAGAACAGGTCACACTTTGAGCCATGCACCCTAAATCTTCGGGTGTGTGATGGGGACCACAGCTGCCTCTGGTGCAGCAGTCCCTGCCTGGCCAGGCAGCAGGCACACGACTCCAGGTTTCCACGCGGGACCATCAGTCAATGGTTTGACCATCACAGACTCACTTGGACCTTGTGTGTTCCGAGGGAATGAAGCAAATGCTAGGCTTTTGTGTGCTTCCCACCCCTGTGGACGATTCTGAGAGTGAACTGCACACACAGCAGGGGGCGTGTACACACCTGGGGCACAGCACTGGCTGGACATGTCCTCGGACCTCATGGAGGGACAGAGGTGTGGACACAGAGCCCATATGTGGCTGGGTTTTGGGTTTCCAGTGTGAGAACCATCTCTTTACCTGCAGGAGTGGAGGCTGGACCAGCTTTCCCTGAACTGGAAAAAGCAGGAGTGAAGAAAACAGTCAACACAGTGACAGTGTTCTACACTCCAGCTGTGCAGGTAGCCTGGCTCTCCCACAGCTAGAGGCCATGAAGGACACCCTGCCCTGCTTGGCTGTTGGCACTGAAGCCCCGAAGCCACAGACACCGGTGCCTACAGGCCACTCTGTCCTAGGAGAGGGCAGGCATGGGAGACAAGCTGGGGAAGACAGGTCACACAGGCCACAGGAAGACAGGGTGGACGCAGGATTGGGCAAGCTGCAGGGCCCTCAGAAGCAAGACCATGGGGCCAGGCAGCTACTCAGCAGCATCAAGGAGCTGTGTGATGAAGCGACCATGGTAATGACAGGTGTAGCATGCAGTGCCTCATCAGTGAGGTCCACACGGAGGGTGGACACGGCAGCTGGCTGGCAGCGTTGAGGTCCACACGGAGGGTCCACACGGAGGGTGGACACGGCAGCTGGATGGCAGCGCCGAGGTCCACACGGAGGGTGGACACGGCAGCTGGCTGGCGGCACCGAGGTCCACACGGAGGGTGGACACGGCAGCCAGATGGCAGCGTCGAGGTCCACACAGAGGGTGGACACGGCAGCTGGATGGCAGCGTCGAGGTCCACACGGAGGGTGGACACGGCAGCTGGCTGGCGGCGCCGAGGTCCACACGGAGGGTGGACACGGCAGCTGGCTGGCAGCGTCGAGGTCCACACGGGCGGTGGACATGGCAGCTGGATGGCAGTGTCGAGGTCCACACGGGCGGTGGACACAGCAGCTGGATGGCAGTGTCGAGGTCCACACGGAGGGTGGACACAGCAGCTGGCTGGCAGT
>PVKA01055582.1:0-10259 GCA_004027165.1 Ctenomys sociabilis
AAAAAAAAAAAAAAAAAAAAAAAAAAAAAAAAAAAAAAAAAAAAAAAAAAAAAAAAAAAAAAAAAAAAAAAAAAACAATAGTGAGTTATCCAAAGAAGTTGTTGACCATAGCCATTTATAGCTCAAATTAATATTATTGCCCCATGAGGTATACTTCATTTATATACTTTTCTGCTGGATGGTTAAGACCTAGATAGAGCAAGACTTATATACATTAAGTTAAAATCAAAATGGATTAAAGATCTAAACATTAAAACAGAAACACTCAATCTCCTGGAAGAGAAAGTAGGAGGAACTCTTGATGACATAGGGGTAGGTAAAGAGTTCATGGAAAAACATGTATTCACACAGGAAGCACTTGAAAGAATCAACAAATGGGATCAACTCTTCTTAAGGAGCTTCTGCATCCCTAGCATTCAACATATATTACTTTTTTTTTTTTTTTTTTTGGAGGCATTTACCTAGCGTTCAAGTCAAAAAATTGTTGATGGACAATATCATACAAACCAAAGATTTAAATTTTCTATTAAATCATAAGGGAACAAACTCTTTTTATTGGTTTAGTTTTTTTCTTTTAATTGTTTCGTGCAGTGTCTCACTATGCAGCGTGCAGTAGTGCAGGTCATCCTGTTTTTTACCTCTCCAGAGCTGTGATTGCAGGCATCTTCCAGCAAGCCTGGTCTTGGTGTTCAGCTCAGCATGCCTGGGGGTAAGGCTGGCACAACACATGGTGCCAGAGATCAACCCTCTGTCCTGCACTTGCCTAAGTAGGCACTTCGTCTACTGAGCTATCCTGCTGGCCCCTGAGACCAATCTTAATGTCTTGCAAAAGAGAATGATTATTTGTTAGGTCACTTAATGATAATTTTTTTTTTACTTTTTGCTTTCGTTTTTTCTTCTCATATATTTCTTTCTAATGAATGCATACTCTATTTCCAGAGTTTTGTAGTATCCTGTCACAGAATTACATTTGTTTGGGTTACATTTCAAACTCATGCAACTGAGGCACAAATTAATGACTGATTGAATATCATAGTGTGTATCATGTACACGTTTAATCCAAGATTATTAATTCACACACAATTTAAAAGAAGGATAATATTAAATTTTATAAAGCCTCACCCTATAAGTTATTACAATTACTATTACCCAGCTAATCCTAGAAATATTAGTGGGAAAAATTAGTCCACATAATTTACATTATTTTGAAGAGACATGAAAATTCATTCTGGTTTGAAAATAAGTTTAAATTGATTCATAATGGCCTGTCACACTCATCATTGTTTTATACATACCTTGAATATGAAGTTAAAATCTTGGTGTTTTAAAACTTTCTTTTAATTCAAAATCATAAACTATACATATCTGAAGAGTGGACAGACATGTAACATTCAATGCTATGCATATTTTAATATTTATTTGTCTTTGTACAGCTGTGCAGTTCCTCTTTTATTAATGTAGGGGATGATCTCCAGTGACTTATGTCACACAATGAAAGATGAATAGTGACGTGAGGGTTTAGCTGATGGCCACACTTTTTAGTAAATGGACGCTGTGTTTAGATAAATGAAGTGAATGAAGGCCCTCTGAGATAAAGCACGATGAGAGCTTCAGATAAGGTTATTTTTATGTTACAAAATTTAATACGTATTTGTAATGCATACTGTTTACATTCCTATGCGGAATTGGTACATGCACATAATACATCTTAATTCATTTTTTAATCCCCTTTCTCTTTCCCTCTTCCTTGATTTATTTCTTGACCAACTTCTGTATTTTATACACGTTTACAATAATGTTTACATTTCTTGTATTGAGTTGATACATGCTGAGTTCACAGAACAAGGACCTCGACTAATAGGCCAGAGCAGATGGGTGTGGTAATTCTTGGGCACAGAACAGAAAATGTGCTGATATTCTGGGCTGAAAAGCTGCGGTCTGCCTTCAAGACCCAACACATTGCATCTACAGGGGCCTCCACTGACCTGACACATTGGCCATATTTGCCATCTAGATGTAAAGTGCCTATTGTTTGCACTTTTTACTGCTTTCCTGCACCTTCGTGCAGGGCATAGTGATAACATTCAGAGTGGGGAGGAGCTGAACTATGTGATCAAAACATTTCAATCCTTTCTGTGCCCATTTTCACTTCACTCTCCATTACTTGGTCTTTTCTCTTTAAAAATGCTCTCTCTGCTTCCTGATATCTCTTTTATTTTGACCTTTATTTAGATTTCACTTCTCAAGTAAAATAAAAAAAAAACTGGTTTTGTAAGCTCTGTGTGATTTCCTGTAGGAAACATCACGATCTTGTGGTTTATGCATTTTACTAATAAAGATGTTGTTTATCTTAATCTAAAGATGGCAAAAGAGTACACCACTGTATATAGACTCCATGTTTTCCCTGAATTCATCTACATATGGTTATATATGGATATATGGCCGCTTCTGGGGTTTAGCAACACTGAGCTGTGATGCCACAAACATGGGTGTGCTGGCATCCCTGTGGTGTAATGTTTCTAAAGCACTATTTTACTTTTTAGATTCAACAGGCAGCCCACAATTTTACAGTATGAGGAATCAGAGACTTCTGAGGGGATTTTTGCTACTAAGACTGACAGACAGCAGGGTTCCTCTGGGGCTTCAGGCTTCCTTGTTCTTTCTGGCATACCTGGTGGCTACACTAGAGAATCTGACCATTGTCGTCCTCACAGTTCTTGACTACCACCTCCACAACCGCATGTACTACTTCCTCAGGCATTTGTCTTATTTAGACCTCTGTCTCATTTCTACTACAGTCCTGAAATCAATTGTAAACTTAGTCACTCTGAGCAACTCCATCTGTTTTGTGGGGTGCGTGTGTCAGCTCTTCCTGGTAGCCCTCTCCGCAGCATCAGAGGTGGGAATCCTGACCACCATGGCATATGACCGCTATGTTTCCATCTGCCATCCTCTGCACTATGAGGCTGTCATGAGCAAAGGGTTCTGTGTGCAGTTGGTGGCTGTGTCCTGGCTCAGTGGAGTAGTCTTTGGGATCTTGTACTTGGCTGGAATATTCTCCCTGGGGTTCTGTGGCTCCAAAAGGATTAACCAATTTTTCTGCTATGTTCCTTCCCTATTAAACCTTAGTTGTTCTGAGGAGCAGGTAGGTATCAATGTCAGTATGGTCCTTGGGGCCCTCTATGGATTCTTATGTTTGGTTTGCATTGTGGTCTCCTACGTGTTTATTTTCTCTACTGTGATGAAAATCCCATCCAGGCAGAGCTGGTTCAAAGCCTTCTCCACCTGCACACCCCACCTGGTGGTTGTGATCACCTTTGTCCTAACGGCTACTGGTGCTTACCTTAAGCCAGCCTCCTATACTTCTCTTATTCTGGACCTGCTGTTCTCTGTGTTCTACTCTGTGATACCCCCCCCCCCCGCACCCTGAACCATACTATCTACTGTTTAAGGAAAAGGGACCTTCAATCTGATCTGAATAAACTTCTAAAGAATGACAGGCATGAACTAATGGAAAGGTGACAACAGTGGAAGTGTGGCAGCCCTTGACCTTTCTTTCACAACCTAGCTAGCTGTTGGGATGATTCCTGTTTAATGGCCAATATATCCTTGGTTCTTCTCATGGCTATCTCAGCTTCATTAGAAAGTAAACCAAGCTTTTGCCCTTTACAGCTTTTGCATTAGAGCAAGTACAATTGTTTTCTCTCGTACTTTTGCTTATTTTTGTTCTTGGTCTGCCATTCTATATACATAAGCATTATGAAAACATCTTGTTCCTCCTAGCATTCAACATTGCTGGCTCACTCTGTATTTTTTCAATATTTGTTTTTCTAGATTTTTCACTATGTTGCATAGTTTGCATTGAATAAATCGGATTGTATTTCTCATTTCCATTCTTTAAAGAAAATTACTTTAAATCAAATTTATAACTAAATATAATTGTTCAATTTTAAAATAATCTTAATTTTATTTTAGGTTTCAATTGTTGAATACATGTTTGTTGTATATTATATATTAGAAAATATATCTAATAATACATTTAATGTTTCACAACTTGTTTGTTCTTAAATAAATTATAAGTAATCTGTTTGTATTTAACATGTAAATTCCCCATGTCTTGTACTTGTACAGTAGAATTTATGCAATCGGGAATGGCTACTGCTACTAACACTGCGAAAAGTCCTACTTCTTTCAGATATTCAGTCTTACGAGGGATTTTCAGGATCCTAAGTATGTAAAGTTATGTTCATCTCTGGCAAAGGACACAATTCCCTCACCCTGCTCACTGTGCTTAGTACTTATTTCAGAACAGGGAGACACTTGTTGAGTGTCATCACTCCATCACACACCTGAACATCTGCGTTCCTCCCACAGACCAGGAAGTAGCAGCCCACAGAGCAGCTCGCCTGTATGAGGCTGGGGAGGGTGCAGTGTGGCTTTGGGTACAGAGCAAACAACAGAGAACGTGGCAAGTCCTGTAAGCAGTGACAATGCCTTCATCAATTGTCTTTTCACTATACGTCTTGGAAATTTGCACCTATGTCATGTACTCTTCCTTTGATACAAGTTTCACTTGAATGTCAATGTTTATTTTAAATACAAGGTAACTGAGGAAATGAAAAACATTTGGTTTTTGGCCAGGCAAAGAGTTCAGCATGCTGAAACTCCTGCTTAGGCAGAGGGCAGCAGCTGAGGTTAGATCTGAAGCACCACAAGCAATGCTGGCCTTGCCCACAGGGCACACTGAGATAGCAATTGAGACTGTGCATGGTGGTGCACCCCAGGAATCCCAGTGCTTGGGAGGCTGGTAAGAGGAGAATTACTATGAGTTTGACCTATAAAGTGAGACCCTGTAGACCATGTACTAAATACAAAAAATAATTTTAAAAAACTTGGCTTTTAAACATTTATTTTCACATTTTTGATCCCTAAAACATTATATATGAATTTGAAAGATTAATTATCACTTCTAGTGAAAAATATACACATTGATTAATGCAATTTAAATATCTATTTTATTAGACATGTTAATATTATACATGAGGTGCTCTTTGTATGCCTGCATGGAGTGTTGAAGTATGAATGCATTTGCTAATTTTACAATGAAATGCATAATATTGAGCATGAAACAGCTTTGTTTTACTTCCCCTATAACATTTTTGGTACTAATTCAATTTATGTCAAACTATAGGTGTGTTTAAATAAAATATTGTATTAAGTGAACATGCAAAGTTTTAGTTGACTCATTTTATAGAATCACTAAATTTCAATATGAAAAACTATGTATATTTTAGTCTCAGTTCTTTGGAGAATCAATATATTTGAAGAACAGTCACAGTAACTGGTAAATCACGTACTGTACAAACGTCATCAGAAACAAAATTCATACTTTAAGTGGAAAATAAGATCATTGGAAGTCAGATGAAAAGAAACTGATGGGACTTATGTTTAAAATTATGGTGAAGACAAATGCTACTGGTATACCATGTAGTTGTAAAAATGGAATCTGGGTCACCAGTGCTTGGTTTTGTGGTGAGTCTTTTCTGATCAACTTACCTGCCTTCCACAGTTTTATGATTTTTTTACAAATGCTAACATTTGTCAGCTGAGGATGTATTATTATTGATGCATTACATCATCTTGAGAAGTTTGGAAGCTTAACTAAGCATGCAACTTTTCTATATCCTAATGTTTACAGAACGTGAACTACAGAGGCTGTTCACACACTAGCTTGCTGTAATGGTTGGTGCCTGATGTCAATTTTAGAAGTTTAGACATTTTAGAAAGTGATTTTATAGAGAACCAAGCACCTCATTTTGTCGACATCCTAAGCCTGTGCAAGAGGAGGGCCCAGATATGGTGTGAATGATTTGCCTTCCTGGGGGTGAGTTTTCTTCTCATAGAGGAGGCAACATGCCTTATTTTCAATCCTGTTCTCATTTTTGTTTTGCTGTCTTCTTCCACCATGAACAGTTGTCCCTTAGCTAAGCCACCTTGTTTTGGAGAAAGCTGATTGCAGACTGAAGCCTGCATGCACTGTGAGATAAATAAGCCTTTACTCCTTTATCTTTGCATGCCAGTTATTTTATCACAGCAACCACAGACATCTAAGACACATCAGTTTCTGGAAGACCTGCAAAACATTAGGTCACTTCTCTGGTGCGTTCTTATATCTGACCCAAAATGCAACTGGTGTGGTGGTGATTCACATGAAAAGTGGAAGATGTCCACTTAACTGAAAGGGCCATTGGGAATAATTGCTTTCCTCCGACTGTGAAACTAAATGTGAAACACACATCTAAAATCCTCAGGGTGAATGTTTATGAGTTTATAGATGATCATGATTTTGGTATGATGTAAAATACTACCTAATTTTTATTTCTTTTTTTTTTTTTTCACAGTTTTCCCTATTGTGTATTTGAAATTTTCATAACAAGAAGTTCTAAAAAATATTACAGCATCATAATAAAAAGAACCTATTCTGAGGATCAAATATGCACTGGAACTGCATTTGCTCCCATCAGGACAGTGAGGAGAAGAGGGGAGGGGGTGTGCAGTTCCCTTTAAAAGCACATTTCAATGTGTCAGGCACGGAGTGAAGCATCTCGCACCTCAGTTTCAGGTAACCAGAAACAGCCAACTTCACCACTTGGCCGAGGTAGAACAAACTGACTTTCACTTTGCTGCAAGACAGCTAGGATAAGACCCCTGGAACAACTTGAGGAAGCTGTGCCTCAGGAATTCCTAGGAGCCACAGGTGTGGGCCTTGGGGGCACTGGTAGAACCCAAAAGGGCTGACACTTTGCTGGCTCTAGTTCTTCCAAATTCTGTTTCCGTACTCGCCAGAACCTTCTTGGCCTGGAGGGCCTGGAACAAGGCTCCTGAAAGCTGCCCTGCCCCCAACCTTCAGCCAGGGTCTCATCTAGGCCACGGCCTCAACCTTTGTGCAGGCCCCAGGAGCCCCAGCAGAAAGAGCCTGGTGGGAATTGGGGACAAAGGGTACCATGAAGCCAGCCTGCTGTCCCTGCTGAAGCTGTGTGGAGGACCAACCGTGTTAGTGCTTTGTTCTCTGGAGAGAACACTTCTGCCTACCATGCATGGGGGAGCCTGAGGCCTGGGCCAACCGTGTTAGTGCTCCGATGACAGGACTGGCTTGCCTCCTGTCCACATTGCCCTCAGTACCTCCAGCCGTGCCTTCCTCCATTCTGCTGGATGCCACTGTCTTCTGACAATCAGCTGGCGAGCTGGTGGGCCTCCTGCCTCTCCCACGTGTCTACACAGCCCCCTTCTCATTCCTCAGGAGGACGAGGACAGAGGAGGTATCCCCCGTCTGGGCTGCTGGCTCAGCTGGCCTGTCCCTCTGCCTTCAGGCTCAGTCAGCAAGGACCACTTGAGCCAGATGGCTGTCGCTGTCCTCCATCTCCTGGATCCCTGACAGCGGGTTCTTTCACTTTCTGGGCTTGCTCTCTGCACTGGAAACCCCTGCAGGGCAGCAGCTGTGACTAAGTCTGTGTTTGGGACCTTGCCTTGAGGCTGGCTGGTGCTCAGGATGCCAAGGTACCAGTGGGACAGACATCCTGGGAAGGCTTTCCCTGGGTGCTAAGGGTAAGATGGTGGGACAGATGAGGCATCTGGGGCTGAGATGGCCTGGGGGAGGTGGCCCTGAAGTAGTCCTACGGCTCTGGGATCAGATCTCAGCAGCCAGTGGAGAAAACCATAGCCCGGCACGGGGACAGCTAAGGGCTCTGAGGCCAGGAGCCTGCTTTTACTCCTGGTCCAGCCTTGCATCCATATCCCGAATGCAGGTAACAATCCCTGGTGGGTGTGTTGCAGGGTATACGAGGGAAGGAGGAGGTAGAAACGAGCTTGAAGAGCAGCAGTATGGGTTGGCGCACTTTGTTCTCTGGAGAGAACACCTCTGCCTACCGTGCATGGGGGAGCCTGAGGCCTGGGCTGAACGGGTCTGAGCCCAAAGCCGCTGCCTCTATGCTCAGCTCACTCCAGGCACAGAAACGGAGCTGCCCTTGGCCTCTGCTGCTTCTGCAACTTCTGCTCCTGCCTCTTGGCTGCCTAGGCAGCCCTGGGGAAGGGCCCTCACCTGTGAGCTCTCAAGGCCCCAAGAACAGTACAGACATGGAGAACAGCTGAGCAGGAAGTGACTACGGGGCTCCTGCTCCCCCTGTCCACAAGGCCGGGGCCACACAGCCTCTCGGTGACAGGAATCAGAAGACTGTACTCAAAGCAGAGGTACAGATTTGTGTGGACTGCCAATGACCCCACGCTGCTGCTCACGTCCTGAGGTGGGACCGAGGGAAAAGTATCAAAGGATGAAGCAGGCAGAGCTGGAGGGAGCACCCCCAACTCACAGAAACAGCAGGAGCCTAGCAGACTCCAGTCACCTCCCATACCAGAGAGAAGGGCTCCCCAGATCTCTGGAGGGTGCTGGGTGGCAGGACCACAACGGCCCAGGGGACATGGCCCCTTTCTCCATAGCCAGAAGCCACAGAGCACACCTGGGCTATGTGCTTATCCAGATATTTTTAGGGTATCCTCTTTTTAGTATAGAAACTTCAAAATTGTGGCCCTCCTCCCCTACGAGGGTGGTTCCAATTTCCTAGGATTCTAATACTCGTTTGAAACGATTCATGGAAAAATACCTTTGCGACCAGATGACTTCTGCCACAGTGTAGTTTAGGGTAATGAGGTGTCTAAGCGCACACACACAAGCATGTCACCATCTGTGTGCAGCTGTTACAACCACAGATAAGAGGGCCGGGCTGCAGAGAAGCCGGTGCTGGTAGCGCCTCAGGCCCAGGGCACTCTGAAGAGGCTTGGGAAGCCAGAGCCTGCTCCATCAAAGACAACCCAATGCCACATCACAGCCCCAGAGCCAGCAGCTCCACTGGGCGGAGCACCCTGGGGAACCTCAGCAGACAGCAGGCAAGCTGTCTCCCTCCCCGCCACACACAGCCTCACCCTTTCTCCCTTCCAGCCAGCGCCTGACTGCAGCACTTTCTCTGCGAAGCAGAAGCAGCTGGGGCACAGGGCCTGTCCGGGGGCTCCCTTCCCTGAGATGCCGCTCGGCTCGCAGATTGCTGGGCTTCTCCTCGCTCAGGCCCACATGGGCCTGCTCAGCCCTCCACGCCCCTTCCCACTTCCTGAGGAATAAAGTATGAGCAACATCACCGTGCTTCCACGAGCACCGAGTCACGGCAGCGCTCACTGTGCGTGCTTCCTAAGGAAAGGCCAGCGGAGGCCTGGGCGCATGCTCACAGCTCCCAAGCACCTCCCACAAAGGCGAGGACTGTTGTCTGTTCCCAGGCCACCACTGAGCCCAAGGCCACTGCCCCCCATCCCAGTATTGTCAGGGTTTTCCTGTAGGCTGTTTTTCATGGACTCTGTTATAGAACCCCCCTTGTCGCCTGTGGGTTCCGAGAATGTAGATGAGTGGGAGAGGTGGGCCTGGCTGTGGAGTCAGTAATGGTGATCCTACGCACCAGGCAGCTGGCTCAGGCCCCAGCTGCTGTCTCTCGACTGGATAGGTGGAGCCTTTGGGCCTCTGCCTCTCCTGCCCTGCCCTGTGAGGTGAAACGCAGATGGGGCTTCCTAAACCAAGCAAAGGCTACTGCCAGCGCACGCGGTCTTGGGGCAGTTACAGAAAGCATGGGCTCTGAACAGAAGAGTTAAAAGGCAGCTTGGGTAGAGCACTTTGAAAAGGCAGCCTGTCCATAGGCCAGCATGCATCCCTGCTTCAAGCCCTTGCTGGCTCTTCCTTGTGCAGTCCCCAACCTGTGCACCTGTTCTTAGCCACTCTGACCCTCGCTGGGAAAGGCAAGGGCTGGGTCTCTGTGGAGAGAGCATGAAGACAGGGCCAGCAGGCTCAGATCAAAGAGCTGTTGGGGCCCAACATTCCTCTATGAAACCAGTGGAGGGGGCCAAACAGAACAGAGAATAGCCGAGTCTCCAGGAGCCCAGAGCTCTGTGCCAAGCTGGCAGACCCAGCGCTGAGGCCTGGGGTCCATGCGGACCTCACGCTGTATCTGAATGAGGCCTTCATCCATCCAAGCACCCTGCCACCTTCTCACAGGTACCATGGCCAGCCACGGTCCCTCACGCTATCAGTCAGCCATCAGCCAGTCCATGCACACTGCTCAGCCAGGGCAGATGCCTACCGTTCGTTGTTCAGGGTCATTCTTGGGGGGTCCAGGTTGGGGTTCTCCATGGACTCCATCTGTGGACAGCGCAGGAAGTAGTAGAGC
>PVKA01055583.1:0-10272 GCA_004027165.1 Ctenomys sociabilis
AGGGGGATAGCTGGCTTGAATGGGATTTCTAGTCCTATTCTTTTGAGGAGTCTCCACACTGACCTCCACAATGGTTGTACTAGTCTACATTCCCACCAGCAGTGGAGAAGTGTTCCCTTTTCCCCACAACCTCTCCAACATTTGTTGTTGGTTGATTTCCTTATGATAGCCTTATGATTCTAAAAAATGAAATCTTGGAAATAAAATTTCTAAAAGAGAGAATCTAAAGATTAAAGAAAAGAAAATCCAAAGGGATTAGGATTAAGAAATTAAATAACCAAGAACCGCAAATATGAAGCCAAAGAAGGAAAAGAGGAAAAAATAAGATGAGCAAGAGTTGAGAAGAGAATCAAGGTAAAGTAAAATAGAATGAAAAGGTACAGAATTTAAGATGGCATTGCTAGGAACTCCAAATGGTGAACAAGCAAAGAATGAGAAAAAGTGTCATGACTAGCAATTAGATCACTGCTAAACCAGAATGCATATTCAGTATTCCAGACTGCTGAGTTCTGTGTCCATCCGTCCTCCTAAAGCACCACACAGGCATGCAGAAGCAGCTTTTCAGAGGTGACTGAACCTAGAGTTTGTCATTGATTGTGGTTCAGCTCTGGAAATGAGGGTGTGAGTGCTGCACTGCCCTAGGGGAGGCAGCCCACATACAGGAAGAGGTTTGCCCTCCCCTTTGTCCCTCCCCTTTTTGTTCTCGTTTCTCTTGCTGTCTTCCACAGTCATGAGCTGTTACTCTCTGCCATGTGCTGCCTTGTCCTGGAGCCAGCCAATTACGGACTGAAACTTCTACCAATTGTGAGCTAAATAAACCTTTCTCTGTTGGCTGTTCTGTCTCAGCAATGAAACAAAAGTAACTAAAACATACGCCAAACTACATTGTATTGGTGTGTTCCACCATTTAATGATTTTATAAGTTAGATTTTTTGGTGGGGAGAATAAGCAAGAGGAAGCAAAGGTCCAGTAAACAACAAAAATTTCCTACATGACGGATAGTATATGTAGGAAATAAGAGAATAAACAGACAAGACAGACAGTGAAAAGAAAGAAATTAATATATTGGGGAATGGAATAATTAGTAAGAAAGAGTGAGGACTTACAGGAACACAGTGGGCACCAGGTAGGAACAGTTCTAGGAGAGTGGTTAGTTGGCTTTGGGAAAAGGAACCAATTTTTCTTTGTGAAAAGGCAGAAAAAGAAATAAAGGCAGATAAGCAGAGACTTTGTGAAGAACAATAGGGAAATACAAGCCTAAAATTCCTCATCAGAGAAAAACATAAGCAAAAGACACTACCTGAAATATTTTGTTATGACTGGCAATTTAATAGTTTTCTACAATCACAGAGGACTGAATGGGCAGTATATCAGCGACATTATAAAAACAGAATTTTTAATCATTCCACATAGCCCCCTTTTCTAGAAACAATGTTATGCAGCATCCTTGCCAAGGGAGAATAAACAATTTGCTTATTCAGCGGTTTGAAATATAGCATCTTTTGAATATTTCATAGCAAGGCTTCAGGTGTAAAATTTCAGCAGTTGGAATCTGTAGAGTAATAAGAAGCTGGGAAAAAATAAAGTAAAGAAAATTATCAGCAAAAAACTACTATAGAGAAGTCAAACGACTGAAATGACCAATTCGTGGCACAAAGATGGAGCCATCTATTCAAAGCATGCAGTGAGAGGCTACAAAGGCAGTCACACACACACACACACACACACACACACACACACACAGCCTGACATTTTTACTTCCACCTAAGGCATCTGATAATATAGGACTGCCTAATCTGATTTAAATCTAGTCTCAGACTGGACAACAATAAATTTATACTTGATTAAACATAGGCTCTACATAATGCGGTCACAAGTATTTCTCTTAGAATTTTTCATTTATTTATTTTGTCTTCTAGAATATTTACTCACTGGAGCGTAGAAAGAAAGGCATCTTCTTAACAACTATATTCTATGGCATCTTAAAATAGCTAGAGATGTACTAAAAAGTTTCTGATACCACAAAATATCAAGCTCAAAAGAAAACCTATTGCTGAAATCTGGAAGAAATTCTTTATAAAATCAACCACTGAAGCTGGATTACAAAAAAATTAATCATTGACTCATGTTTCACTACATGAAACCAGACGGCTACGAAAGACACATCAATTGCTCAGGTCTGTGCTTTTATACCCCAGATAGTTGCATTGTATTAGGCAGGACGATAGCTTTGCTATCAACTCCATTTGGAGATTGAATGTGGTTTAAGAGATGCATATGTGTGCCAAGTTCACAAGAAGTAGATTTGTGATGGTTGATTTTTCTCTGCCAACTTGATTGGAGCTCACGTAGCTGGTAGCACATTGTTTCTGGGTATTTTGTGAGAGCATTTCCCAAAGAGATTAGCATCGGAATCAGTCCACTGAAGAAAAAAGATCCACCCTCACCAATGGGGGTGGACCTTATATAATCCACTCAGGTCCAGAATGAAACAAAAAGGAGCTCTGATCTGTCTAGCCAATCTACCCCATTCCCACCCCATTCCAAGAATAACATCCTTATTCCCAAAGAAAGGAAGGTTTAGTTTGTATGTGTTATCAGGATTTTGGAGGAGATAAGTATAAGAATAGGGACTTTATTTATTTATCTATTTATTCTTGGTGGAACCAGGGATTGAACTCAGGCCCTGGCACTTGCCAAGAAAGCACTTATTCTACTGAGCCATTTCCCTGGCCCAAGAATAAGGACTTTTAATGAAAGAAGAGTAACCTGAGACTTCTGAACAGGTCCTTGGCTTTGTCTTCCTATTCATCTGTTTTTTCCTCCCTAAATGGCCAACTGCCATCTGTCACATCTAATGTCTCCCTATTCTATACCTAACCTACCCCAAATCCACACAGCTGCCCCAGGATTCCTCTCAACTTCCACTGGCTTTAATTACTTAAATTTAATATGGTAGAGATTTGGTGGTTACCTTTAGAAGTTAAAAAGAAAAGTTTTTAAATCAGTAACAATATATATTTGAAACATTTTGAAAAGATATATAAGCTAATTTTTATGACATAAATGTTTTTCCTTAGCTTCAAAAGGAGGCCATATGAGACTCTACAGTTTAACTGCCCTGTTGTCTCTTTTCTGATATCACAGACTGACACTAATATTGGTTTTTAGTGAGAAAGAGTGGTTTGGGTCAACGTTAACTCCTTAGTTTCCAAGTCCAGGAAAATGTAAGAGAGTATATGAAGAAACTCTGTTTTGCAAAATAGTGTGCCACATTAATAACTGAGCCCATGTGGCTTATACTACAGAGTATCGTAAATGGGTAGCTTATAAACAACAAATGTTTGTTTTGTTATCATTTTAAAAGTTAGAAGCTCAAAAAAAAAGCAAATTTGGTGTCTTATGAGGACCTGCTTCCTAGTTCATGGATAGTAACTTCTTGTTTCCCTACATGATGGGAAGAAAAGGAACGTCTTTTATGAAGGATCCATCCTCATGACCTGCTGAACTCCCAGAGATCCCATCTACTAATACATCACTTTAAGAGGTAAGAATTCAGTATGTGGACTTGGGGACATCACAGATATTCAGATAGTGATAATGCTGTATTAAATTCTCTGTCACTGCCTCCTATAATTGCTCCAATTAAAAAAATCAGGTTTACTGGAGAAAAGGAAAAATTGGTATGATTTAATATACTTATATCTTATATTGAATAAAATATCTTACTATATAGGTAATTGGGGAATGGAATAATTAGTAAGAAAGAGTGAGGACTTACAGTAACACAGTGGGCACCAGGTAGGAACAGTTCCAGAAGAATGGTTAATTGGCTTTGGAAAAAGGAACCATTTTTTCTTTGTGAAAGGCAGTAAAAGAAATAAGGGCATATTAAGTGTGCATGAAAAAGGTACTCTATTTTCTTTGACCATGAAAGGTCATATTTTACTATAGGTCAACCAATATAATTACAAATGAGACTTAAGAATATCATTTGAACTGTATAATTTTAATTTATTTATTCTAACATAAAAATTACACATCCGCCCCTTCAGGTTAGTCCCAGCCCTAAGGATTAAGGTTGAGAGGGTCTTGAAAGGATCAAGACACAAATGAATTCATTAATTGTGGCACCTATGAGTTGTGTAATCTCGGAAAAGTTGTCTTCTCTAATGCTGTTTCCCAACATGTCAAGTGGGACTAATATTAAAACCTCTCTTAGTGCAGATGTGAAAATTACAGTAATAAAAACTTAATCAGCACTTAGCACAGAGTAGATTGTTGGTAAATATTGACCATGAGCCATTGGTTGCTTTTTGAAAATATGTGTTACACTTTAGTAGATGGAGGTGAAAAAATGCCTGCCAGTTTAGGACATATGGTGCAGATTCATTCAGAACTGTCAGAACAAAGAGTAATCCCATGTCCCGTGAGGAGTGGTGAAAGGATAGAAACTGAGCTTCACAAAAAGAACACATATATCCTAGAGATCCTGGAGAAATGGTACGGGCTCTGGCTGCACCAGCATCCACACAAAGGAAGAGATGGTTGTGTCTTTCAAATTGACAAAGCAACTGCTCTTTTTAAGGTTAGATTTCCAAAAACAAAATGCCTTTTACATAGCACTGCAGACAACATGGGTTGTGGGCAGAGCAGAGCTATAATTTAAATGTGGAATATTTTGACATTTATATTTATGAAAGTATTATTTCTGGACAAATATTTTAATTATGTCAAAAGATATGAACAGAAAGAAAGAAATATATATGGATTTGGCATGCCACCAGAATTTTACTGAGACCTCCTTCTTATCAAATAACCACATTTCTATATCTTTCATCTGCTTCTAAAAGGGATACAGTAAATGAGAGTCAGAGGACAGTAAATGATGATTTAGTGTGTCTTAGATATATAGACTTCAAAGTATATAAATTGGGTAAATGGCAGGGAAACACAACCAACAAAGGGCCTAGACCTTCAATACCCAGGCTTTCCTGGACTCTTCCAGCCCAGAAGACCTTAAGAAAACAATGAGATGTGAAAGTTCACAGTTTCCAGGCATTGCAAACAGAGCACGATGAAAATGGGAAAGCAGGAGCAGAAGAGGGATTCCAAAGAAACCAATGCTGAGTCATAATACTGTAAAAACTCCCAAATATAATCACATAAATGTAGTTGCTAAGAGATCAATCTGCACAAACTCAATCTCTGCTCTACATGGCCACTGTATAGCATCAGCAAATGATTGTATCCCCTGAATTCCATTTCACTACTAAGAGACTACGATGGGCCCCATGGGGGCCACAGACTTTCCAGGACAGTGACATCAATTCCAATATTTTCTGGGTAAATTTTGTTTCATTTGCCCAGTTCAGTGAATTTAAACTCAAGTAATCCTAGCAACCAGTTAGTTCTGACTTATTGGATTTGTGTTTCATTACTGGCTTAGTCCTCCCAAGAAGACACAAACTTTAACTTATTCTGCTTGAGAATTCCAATATACAGAATTATATAGTAAAATTGTTATACCAGAATTAGCATTATTATGAAGCAAATTGTTGTGGGATTTACACTATTTATATTGAAATTATTAGAGTAAAAAGAAAACTCAATGCACAGAAAACTGAATTAGTAATATTCAATAAGTTACAATGCGTCTTGAGATTTGAAGAAGAAAAACACAAAGGAAAAGAGTAGGTAACAAAAACACAAGAGAAAAAAATAAAAGACAAAATGCACAGACTCTATAATTAAAATCATTTTAATCAAATAAACATGTAAACATGTTAATACAGATGTTTAAATAATATACTATAATCCAGGCAAAAATCTAATAATCCCAATTTAGAAGTATAGTAAAAATAAATGAAATTAGGAAAAGGTGGAGAAATATCTTAGTCCATTTTCTATTGCTAATAGAGCATACCACAGATTGAATATTCCATAAAGGAAAGAAATGTATTTCTCACAATTCCAGGAAAGATGGGAAGTACTAGCTCAAAGGGCTGTTCTGGGAAGGGCTTCCTGGCTACACAACATGCTGGAAAGCAACACATAGTGAAGAAATCTTCATAAATGTAAGACAGAAATGGAGCAACATGTGTATGAAAAGAGTATTTGTGGGGCTGGGGAGATAGCTCAGTAGAATAAGTGTTTCCCTCGTAAGAGCAAGGGCCTGAGTTCAATTCCTGGTTCTGTCAAAAAAAAAAAAAAAAAAAAAAAAAAAAAAAAAAAAAAAAAAAAGAAAGAAAGAAAGAAAAGAAAAGAGTATTTGTAACACAAACCACACTGTTATACCTAATCCGGGCCACAACAAAGGCTCTAGGTGGGGCCTCAAGACCTAACCCACTCTTGAAGACCTCACTTCCCATCTATCACAGTCTCAATTAGAATTCATATGTAATTTGGAAGGAGAGGGCAAACCTTAGCAATATCCTGCCAATGACTAAAAAGACTAAAGGTGGAAAGGGTGTCATGCGCAAATTATCCAGCATTGAGCAAAATTGTCTAAATTTATGCATGCCAGAAAAAAATGGAAGAATAATAGAATTTTGCAAGGAAAATAAGAAGCATCAAGAGGGTTATACTAGCATAAGGTCTTGATTCTTCTGTATGTTTATATGAGAAACAATAAAAACACATTTCAGATATATATATATATAGCTCCTAAAATATGCCAATCATTTATTCTCTAAAAAAAGAAAATTGTTTTCCATCTGGCCATGATTCAACACACAAATATGGGAAAGTTGTTACATACAAAGACTGCTGGAAAAAAGTTGATAACTAGTTGAATATAGATTCATGTCTAGGAAATTATAGTAGTACTATTTATATCCTCATTAAAAGGAGTAGAAAGACCTGTATTAGTGGAATGATGGTTTTTCATCATTCCAATCTAGTCCGCATAATTGGATATAAGATACAAGAGGACATGTCATCAGAAGAGAATAGATAGTATTGTCATTATTTGTATTTTTTGTTTACTTAGAAAATACCAGAGAATCAAATTAAGACTATTAGAACAACATAAAATAATTCAACTAGGCAGCTGGAAATGAAACAAATATATTTAAAAATCAATAATTGTCCTACCTACCAGCAATAGCACGTTAGGAAACATAATGAAAAATGAGAGCCCATTCACATTAATAAGTGCACAGTAAATATTACAGCGAGTACTAGTGGTCTAATAAACCAAGAAGACATGAGAGGCATACAGCTACCTGAATGTTTCCAAAAGAAAAAAAGCATAAATCACGGAGAAAAAAACATCAGTAGATTTTGCTGTGTAAAATTGAAAGCTTTTGTATCTCCAAATACAAGACCTTGAGTCTAGCTCAAGGAAACAACAGAGATTTTGTTTCAAATTCCAATTACCAAAAGTAACAACCAGAGCCTAAGACATGGCTTGCAACAGTTATGTAAGTGGAGTCATGTGGCTCAGACTTCTGTGTGCGTGGCTCTTTTCATTCAGCATTGCATCTGTGAGGTCATTGCTGCGGGAGACTCCGTCAAGCCCACTGCACTGCCATGTCCCAGGGTGACTGGAAAGAGGCAGGGAAGGAGGCCCTGGCGAGCTGCCCATGGTCTGCTTTCCATCTGATTCGGTGTTGACAAGGGTGTGTTCAGTTTGTCAACAAGCACCCTGCTGGGCACTTACTCATACGTTGTGGGCTTTTTTGTAGGTTCAGTATTCTTCAATCAAAGATGTGTAAGTAAATGTGTATCTTTTAAATAACTCTCTGAAAGCAAGGTTAAACTAATAATAAAGTAGGCCACTGGAAATAAAGAGGAAGAACAATTCCACAGGAAGAAATGCTTTCTGCAGAGGCCAAAGGACTTTTCCAACCCCTGGTGGATTGGGGTCTGGATTTAGAAGGGCATATTAGCACAGAGGAAAGGAACAAAGTCTAGGACCTAAACAGAGTACAAGGTCAGATCAAACATTATATAAAACTCATTCCCTCTAAAATGTGATAACTCCAGTACATAGTCAGGAAAACTCTGCAAAAGGCTCACCAATTCCAGTATTAGGTCAGGTATAAAAAAGAGCGCAAGTCCCCTAAAATGCCTATATAAAAGCTTATAATTATAGCTAGATTTCCTAGTACTTTTGTGGCCTGAAAAATCTTAATCAAAATTATATTCCAAGGTACTTGATGAAGCAAGTATAAATAATTTCTAGTTCAACACTCTGTATATTCAGATTTTAAAAAATTCTATGCATAAAGTACCAACCAACACCATCTCACAACCAAAAGCATAGAAAAGAAGCCCCTGGAGGGCCCACTGAGATGGCTCAGTGGAAAAAGTGCTTCCCTGGCAAGCTCAAGGGCCTGAGTTCAATCCCTGGTTCCACCAAAAAAAAATGAAGAAGAAGAAGGAAGAAGAAGAAGAAGAAGAAGAAGAAGAAGAAGAAGAAGAAGAAGAAGAAGAAGAAGAAGCTCAACTCAAAAAAATATAAATAATAGATTAGATTCTGCTAATCAGTGAAAAAATATACTAGGAAAGGAAGAAACAGCTAGAATAGCTGGTGGACACCACAGAGGAAGCATCATCAGCCTCTCTTATGACTGCTGTCATGGCTCAGTCAGAGTCTCCCAAGGAGCCTAACAGCTATGGAAGTTCTTCACCAGAGGGCTGAGCTTTGAAACAACTGATGTGTCCGAGGAGCCATTTTGAGCAATGGGGAGCACTCACAGACTGTGTGGTAATGAGAGACCCAAACACCAAGTATTCCAGGGATTTTGGGTTTGTCACATATGCCACTGTGGAGCAGGTGGATGTAGGCATGAATACAAGGCCACAAAAAGTGGACAGAAGAGTTGTGGAACCAAAGAGAGCTATCTCAAGAGAAGATTCTCAAAGACTAGGTGCCCACTTAATGATCTTTGATGGTAGCATTAAAGAAGATATTGAAGAACATCACTTATGAGATTATTTTGAACAATATGGCCACAACTGTAAAGTGAGGAAAGCCCTGTTGAAGCAGGAGATGGCTAGTGCTTCACCTAACCACAGAGGTTGAAGTGGTTCTGAAAATTTTGGTGGCGGTCATGGAGGTGGTTTTGGCCATGGTGGGGGTAGATATGGTGGGAAGCAGAGATGGCTACAGTGGATTTGGTAATGATGGAGCAATTACAGAGGTGGTGGAAGCTATAATGACTCTGGCAATTACAACAGTCAGTTTTCAAATTTTGGACCCCTGAAGGGAGGAAACTTTGGAGGAAGAGGCACTGGGTCCTATGTTAGTGTGGGCCAATATTTTACCAAACCACAAAATCAACGTGGCTACAGTGGCTCCAGCAGCACCAGTAGCTATGACAGTGGCAGAAAGTCTTGAGCACTACCAGGAAACAAAGCTTAGCAGGAGAGGAGAACCAGAGAAGTGACAGGGAAGCTACAGGTTACTACAGACTTGTGAACTCAGCCGAGCACAGTGGTGGCAGGGCCTTGCTGCTGCAAAGACATGTTTTAGACAATACTCATACTTATGGACAAAAAAACCTCTAGAATTGTATTTGTGACTAATTGTATAACAGGTTACTTTAATTTCTATTCTGTGGACAGTGTAAAGCATTCCAACAAAGTGTTTTAAAGTAAACCTTTTTTTTGCACCCATGCTGTTGATTGATAAATGTAATAGTCTGATCATGATACCAAATAAATGTGTATTTTTGAAAAAGGAAAAGAAAAAGAAAAAGAAAAAGAAGCAGCTAGAATACATGATGAGGTCACAGGGTTAAAAGCACAAAAGAGTTTTCAAGGATTATGGATAAAACAACAAGGTTCAAGGCAAAATTCAACAATAGAATGGCTAAAGATATTCAAGACTTGCTGAAAAACAACCCACAAATTCAGAAACCCAAGTGAAGCACAAAGAAAATAAATAAAAGGAAACCTATGCCTAGAAATATTTTTATGGAACTATAAAACTCTAAAGACAAAATAAAAATATTACACCATTTTTCATACTGAAAAAAATTCAAAATACAACTACTATTAGATGCAATATTTTTGTATATCAGATTACCAAAATCTAAACATTTGATAAAATACTCCATTGGGGAACCTAGAGGGACAGAGGCTCTCTCACATGTTGCTGGTGAAAATATAAAATAATATAAGCCTTGTGTAAAAAAATTTGATCATATCAAACAGATACATCCATGCATCATTTTGATCTAGCAATTCCAAAACACAAACCCACTCTACAAAAGTATATCCAAAGATATACATGTGAAAATATATTACATACATAATACATTA
>PVKA01055584.1:0-10230 GCA_004027165.1 Ctenomys sociabilis
CAAGCTTATCATTCTTAATAGCTGAGTAATACTCCATTATATAGAAATACCACATCTTTTTCAACCATTCCTCATGTGATGGACATCTTGGTTGTTTCCAAGATTTTGCTATCACAAATTGTGCTGCTATAAACATAGGTACACATATATCACTATGATACAATGTTTTCAGTTCCTCTGGGAAAATTCCCAGTAGGGGCATAGCCGGCTTGAATGGGATTTGAATCTTGCTTTTAAATTAAAATTTAGGAAAATTCCCATGTAGTCTGTCATGCCTTCTCATTATAGCCCACCTTCACACTATAGGACATACTTTTCTTATATTGGACTTGCTCTGTAGGGCCTGTTTCTTTTCTTACTTTAATAAACCTCGCTACCATTTAAAAAAAAAATAAAAAATAATTCTATGTAAATAGATGTTCCTGAACCTGAAATAATTTACCACAATGTTTTGTGAATATTTTAAAAAGTAACAGGATTTGTTTTCCAAGCCAGAGCTTTTATACAGAAATCTGAAAGATAAAATTTGTAAAAGAGAAGCTGCTCTGGTGGACTCAGGAAGTACTATAGGATCCAGGTTTTCCTTGATACACATCTGGAAAACTGTTGAGAAACATTGGTGTTTCAGCTACCCTGATTTTGATATCTTTTTTTTTTTTAAGTTTATTGAAGTTATTCTTAAAATGATAGTCTAGCTGATTTCTAGTAACCACAACGTGGAGTTTAAGGCAGACCTGAATTTCTTTTATTTTCTTTTTGCAGTGCTAGGATTGAACCCAGAGTCTTACACATGATAGGCCAACACTCTACCAGTGAACTATATCTCTACCACCCTCAAGAGAGACTTTTTTTTTTTTGGTACTATAAATCAAACTCAGAAGCTTGTACTTGCCAGGCAGGTGCACTGTGCCACTGAGCTGTGTCCCCAGCCCAAGAGACCTAAATTTTTAAGACTCTATAAAGTAGAAATTCTTTAAATGGATTGTCAAAGTAGCAAAACTCTTTTTAAAACATTGTTTAGTAATGTAGATTCTTTAGTTATATGAATAATCTTTACTAATTATTAGATCTTAGATTGTATATAAGAACTATAAACCTGCTCCTTTATGAGTAAAGCAATACTAGTAGTTTTTCAGCATAGTGTTGTAAAGATAGAAATGACACAAAGTGTCATCACAATTCCTGGCTAATAATAAGCACTCAAGAAACATTAATTTCCTTTTTTATTTTAATTAACTTGAATAATTAGAATTATAATTAGAAAACTCACTCTTATGAAAAGTTGTTTTCTGCATGGGTTCACTAAGTCATTTTTGTTTTGTGTTTTTTTTTTTTTTAGTGCTAAATGTGGAATCCAGGGTCTCATATATGCTGAATACATGCTTTATTTACTAGGTGAAACAGATAATTTATCACTTTTTCAAAGCTTACTATGTACTAGGTACTGTGTAGTAGGCCTCATTTTTCTTAAAAGAGGCATAAAGGCAGAAATTTAAAAGTATACACTCAAAGAAATAGAATGCAGGCCCTCAAAAAGATGTGTGCTAGTTTGGAGCTGGGAGATGTCTTTTGTTTTTTATTTTTTTAGCAGAACCTGGGATTGAACTCAGGCTCTTGCGCTTGCCAGGGAAGTGCTTATTCTATTGAGCCATCTTCCTGGCCCCAAGATACTTGTTTTTGCAGGGAAAAAAATCTGTGAAATTCATGAATCTATAGGAAGTTCTGCCTTGTTTGGTTTA
Organism: Ctenomys sociabilis; assembly: GCA_004027165.1. Taxonomy (NCBI): domain Eukaryota; kingdom Metazoa; phylum Chordata; class Mammalia; order Rodentia; family Ctenomyidae; genus Ctenomys; species Ctenomys sociabilis. Next base: position 1,740 of record PVKA01055584.1, read on the forward strand.
TAGGAAAAAGGATGCCCCCCCCCCCGAAAAATAATGACCTGTTGTGTAGATGAAAGGCATGAGCCCTGCTATTTTTTTTTCTATTTATGTGCATATTTTCAAGGCATGTTTCCCAATTATTCTTTTTTTGTTGTTGTTCTTTTTGAGACAGGGTCTCACTATGCAGTTCAGGCTGGCCTTAAGCTCACTTTGTAGCTCAGGCTAGTCTCGAACTCAACAATCCTCCTGCCTCAGCCTCCTGAGTTCTGGGATTATAGGCAAGCGCTACCCTGCCTGGCTCCAATTATTCTTTTGATGGGTAATCTGTGTTGCCTAAAAGCATTCTTCGAATTCTTTCAGTCTATTCCTTTATCTTTTTGTTGTTGTTCTTGTTCTTGTGACTTTGTTTTGTTGTTTTTGAGACAGGATCATGCTATGTAGTTCAGATTGGCCCTGAAGTCACTATATAGCCCAGGCTGGCCTCTAACTAGCAGTGATCCTCCTGCCTCAGCCTCCCAAGTGCTGGTATTGCAGGCATGTCCCAAGTTACAGTCTTCATGGGCTGGGGAGATAGCTCAGTGGCATAAGTGCCTGCTTAGCAAGTACAGAGTCCTGAGCTTGATCCTGGTACCTAAATAAATAAATAAGTCTTCCTAAACATACAATTTTTTTTTTAGCTATTATTTTCCTTGTCTCCTTTCTGTTTATCTTTATTTCTTCTATACTACCCTGTCATCCCTCTTAACACTTTGATGCCTTATTCTTAAGGGGCACTGAATTGTTAATTAATGATGAATGAGAAACACCCTGAGAACAAGGCTTGAGAAAGATTGGATTTTATTCTACCTACATACAAGCAGGCTTGAATCCAAGTGCTATCAGCAGCTGTCTGGAAGGGAGACTAAGTATATATAAAGTTTAGGGTTTGGGCATACAGATAGAGTGGCATCAGAAAGACTGCAGGTCTGGTCCTAAGTTTCTTATGCCTTGATCCTTGTGGGTCTCTTTCAGTCAGGCCTGACATGAAGTACTGAGCATCTGTCTTATAACCGCTTCAGGCCGAGGGGCCCTTGGTGCTATCTAGGCAAGGATCAGAAGTCTTATTCTGACTCATGCAGAAGAGACAAAGAAAGATGGGTTTTGTTGTTTGATAAACCTTGATAGTCTGGAAAAGAGGACAAGAATATTAACAAGTAAAAATTTAAATAATATTGATTAATAGTAGCTCAAAAAGTTGTAGAATTCAGGCAAAATTAGGCAGCAATATCTAATTTTATCCTAAAAGGATAAAAGCCTTTTGTCTTTAATATTAACCTCTGTTTTGAGGTATTTACCTAAATACAATGGAGTTTAGCAGCATACAGACTCTATTTGTAAAAAAGAAATCTATTGTTTTCTTATTTTAATTATAATGCAAGGAATACACTGTGCTTTTTTTTTTTTTTTTTTGTCTTTTTGAGAGAGGGTCTCATTATGCAGTTCAGGTTGGCCTTAAGAAGCTCACTTTGTAGCTCAGGCTGGTCTTGAACTCACAACAATCCTCCTGCCTCAGCCTCCCAACTGCTGGGATTACAGGCATGTGCCACCACGCCTGACCCTTACACTGTGTTTTTGTGACAATCAACATATTTTACTATAGGGCTCAGAACTTGGCTCTGGTCCTTATTTTGTAGACTTGAGGACATTTTGTAGTGACCAGATCTATGTAATATAAACATAAAATTCATACTACAAAGATAACAAAGTTTAGTAGCTAGAAATTTTATACTCTCATTCTGTTTAGGTACACATAGGCAAGAAGCCAAATCTTTATCAGAGAACTTGAAACTACATTAAAATAACAAAAACAGTATACAAATGATATAAGAGGGATGTAACACCCAACCTGCTAGATGTTACATGTGCTGAGTTCATGTCCCCTAAAATTGAAGAACGAAAAGGACAGAGGAGTTCAAGAGTTGGGAAATGGAGAATAGCCCCTGAGGGACAGGAGAGGTGTATAGCAGGTTGGGTTGCTGTGGAGGTCATCTCTGAGAATGTTTTTTTGTTGGTTGGTTGGTTGGTTGGTTTTTCTTCATTTGATAATAAAAATACTTTCATGTCATTAAAATTGCTACCACATAATTATAACAATAACATGAAATTCTATTGTATGGTTATATTCTAATTTATTGGACTAATTTTTTGAACTAATATCCATTCTGCTGGGTTCTCTGAGAATGTTGGTTTTTTGTTTGTTTGTTTTCCGGAACAGGGAATTGAATTCAGTCCCTTGAGCTTGCCAGGGAAGCACTTATTCCACTGAGCCATCTCCCCATCCCTTCTCTGAGAATGTTTTGTAGGGCAAAATTATGAAGTAGGCTAAACTATAATCAACAAATAATATTACAAGGATGATCATTTAGCTGATGTTGATCCAATAGCAAGGATCAACTAGAGATGAGATCAGTAATTTTGGTTGATAAACTATAGTTTTAGACTTGTCTTTAGTCAAGTCTTTCTTAGTGGCTAAGAGAGGATCGTCCACCCCTAGTGAGATAATGGTCTTCTTTCTTTCTTTCTTTCTTTCTTTCTTTCTTTCTTTCTTTCTTTCTTTCTTTCTTTCTTTCTTTCTTTCTTTCTTTCTTTCTTTCTTTCTTCCTTCCTTCTTTCCTTCCTTCCTTCCTTCCTTCCTTTCTTTTATAATTGGCACAGGGTCTCACTAGGCAGCTTGGATCCATAGTGATCCTCCTACTTTAAGTCTCCCTAGTGCTGGGATTATAGACAAGCACCACCATGCCCCATGGCCATGGCCTGCTCAGTCCACCTGGGGGGCAGGGCCAGGATGGAATGTGGTGGTGGGGATGGAACCCCAGTCCCTGCACTTGCCTAAGCAGGGGTTTAGTTCACTGAGCCCTGTAATGGTCTATTTCTTTGGGAAATCCCAAGAGGGTGGTATTACAGTATAATCTCAAAATACCATTTATCCCTAAGAGAAGTGTGTAAATCTGGCCATTGTGACTATAGTATTCAGATGCACCTCCAGCCACATATTTTTGGATTTTTTATTTTTTTATTTTTAAAGGGTGTTCATGATTTCACTGTTAGATCAGATTAGTAGTGATCTGCCTGTTTACAGCCTCCCAAGAGCTGGGATTACAGGCATGTACCACCACACCCACTCTCAACTGCCATCCCAAGGCCCCAGGGGTGGGGCCAGCATGGCAGACCTGGGGATTGAACCCTTGGCTGGATTGTTGCAGGGTTTCATTATGCAGTGTAGACTCCTGTGATCCTCCTGTTTTTAGCCTCCCCATTGCTGGGGTTATAGGTATGTGCCACCACACCCAAACTCTGACTGGCTGGTCCTGTGATGCTGGTCCTATGGTACTGGGGATCAAACCATGGTCCCTTGCATTTGCCTGAGCAGGCACTTTTATTAGTCTGTTGAGCTATCTTACCAGCCCACTATTTCTTTTTCTAATCATGGTCTCAGTATTTGGAGTCAATGTCATGATCTATCAATACTGTAGGATGGCCTCCATCCTTACCAGTTCACTATTTCTTTTTCTAGTCATGGTCTCAATTAATATTAGGAGTCAATGTCATGATCTATCAATACTGTATGATGGCCTCCATCCTAACATACTGCTTTGGTTGTCTTTTAGAAGTCGTATTTCTGTTCAAGAGCAAACATAACATATTCAACAACAAGATATGATGACACAACCATTAGGTTATTTTTATCATCTCTAAAATTACATTTAAATTCTTACTTTAGTATAAAGTAACTAAATTACTTTTATCCAGTTACAAAATATTAAATGAAGTACATTCTCATCTAAATTTGTTACTTTAAAAAAAAATAAGGTAGCCGGGCATGGTGGCGCATGCCTGTAATCCCAGCACTAGGGAGGCTGAGGCAGGAGGATTGTTGTGAGTTCGAGACCAGCCTGAGCTACAAAGTGAGCTTAAGGCCAGCCTGAACTGCACAGTGAGACCCTGTCTCAAAAAAAACAAAAAAAAAAAAAAAAAAAAAGAAATAAGGTGCCTAAGTAGAGTCTGCTTGTGTACAGATATACTATATAGGTGACTAATGCCCAATCTTTAATCGTTAAAGTAAAACTGCCTAGCCTGCATAGTGTTTAGGTACAACTATCATAATATAATTATATGATAATCACATAAACATAAACCTGAAAAAGTCATTATAAACAGTTTTAATCTGCAGGTTGGCAATATGATAAAAAAACTAAGTTTTATATTTTTAGGACGTTTATGCGGTTGAGGAACATAAATGTATTTAAATGAAAAATCAGTAATAAGTAGCTTCACAGCTATATAGAAATCGTTATATACTACTTAATTCTTATTCTTAAGGTGAAATTTAGATTTCTTTATAAGGCAGAAATAGTGTAATAACACTGACAAGAATAGAAGATACCGGGCTGGCAAGATAGCTCAGCAGTCTAAAGCGCCTCTCGGGGCAATAGCTCAATAGAATAAGTGCTTACCTGGCAAGCTCAGGGCCCTGAGTTCAATCCCCAGTACTGCAAAAAAAAAAAAATAAAAAATAAAAAAAATAAAGCGCCTCTCAGGGACCACGGTTCGAGCCCCAACACCACATGCCATGCCAGCCCCTCCCCCCAGGGTGGGCTGAGCTGACCTCCCCTCCTCCCCCCCCCCCGCAAAAAAAGAATCTGTGATGTGTGGCGAGACACTGAAATAAATGAATTAAAAAAAAAAAAGAATGGAAGATACCACACCTGTCAACAATGCTTTCTTCTTTTTTTAATGTATTTAGTACAGGGTCTCAGTAGGCAGCCCAGACTTGTAGAGATTTTCAGCCTCCCTAGCACTGAGATTACAGGCATGCACCACCACAGCATGCAGTACCAGGGATCAAACCCAGGTCCTTGTACTTGCCTAGGCAGGCATTTAGAACGCTGAGCTATCTCCTTGATCCAACTCTGAGTACTTTTTTTTCCTGTTAGTTTTTTTTTTTTTTTTGTCTTTTCGAGACAGGGTCTCCCTGCAGTTCAGGCTGGCCTTAAGCTCCCTTTGTTGCTCAGGCTGGTCTCGAACTCACCAAAAATCCCCCTGCCTCAGCCTCCCGAGTGCTGGGATTACAGGCATGCACCACCACGCCCAGCTCTTTTTTTCCCTGTTAACATCATAGAGTTATAACTTACCATGGTAAGAAAGGGAAATAGAGGAGGGCAAGCAGCAAGAATTTGTGCCTTTGTCAAACTAGAGCGCAGCTTTATTTTCCTCTTCTTCAGCTAGCACCAGCACCAGTAGGACATACTGATACAGGGAGAAAAACTGATCTCATGTGGGTGACCTCCAAACGATAAGCTGAACCTCCAAATGACATAGGGAAAAAACGATCTCTGGAACTGACCTGTACGAGTTCGTGTTCTCTAAAACCGAAGTATGAATTTTAGGAACAAACGGAGGTTATGAGCAGAATAGATATATTGAGAGAAAGGAAACTCTTGTCCGAGAGAGGGACAGGAGGGGGGACCTGAGTGGGTGGTCCCCAGGAAGCTGTCTCTTCCAGGGACTTTTATAGAGGAAAACCATGTGGTGAGGCGGGTCTAAGGTGGTAAAAACATGGGAACTCGCTTAGGTGGACAAGAGGTGGGACAAAACCATGGTTAACCTATGAGATTACAAGCACCATTGCTTAGGTAAAATTGATTAAGTTCAGGAACAAATAGGGAAGCGAGTCACGTAGCAAGTGGGCATGAATATGGGACAGGGTCTCTTCTTGTTGGGGGTTGGGCTAGTGGCTCATTTAGGCTCTTTCAAAGTGATTGATATCTATCTAGAATATCAATCTCTGATGCCCATCCCTAGGGAAGTATGTAGCTGTGTTTCCTTCTTTGTCTTGATCTTGAGGTGTGGCCCAAAGGGAGTGTCTGTATCTTCCAAGTTACAAAGTCACCTTGTCTGCCATCTTGTCTCCTTGAGGACCTGGCCCTGTCTGACTGCCTAGAATATTTCTGTCTAACTCAGCTGCCTACATTACCAGGAGGTCACATCCCCATTAGGTGGAGCACAATAACTATTCTCAGAGCCTCATGAGAACATCCTAAGTTCCCAGTTCTTACTGATTTTTCACCCTTTATCTCCCTGTCATTCCCAGCTAACTAACATGAGGAGAAAGATTAAATGATTTGAGTTCTCTGCCAGATGAAAGCCTTAGGTTGGGAAAGGATAAAAAAAGGACTAGAAGGAGAATGGGGCTTCTAGGGGAGAGAAGAGAAAAAGCAAAAAGAAAACCAGTGGGTTCCTTCCTGATGTGAGTACCTAGACTCTACCAGGTCTAACATCATTTTTATCACCAGAGTGACCACTTGAATCTAAACAGTTTAGAACATGTTCCCAGTCACCCAAAAGGGGGAGCTGTGGCTTCAGATGGACCAAGCTCTTGTGGCTTTCAGTTTTTTACTTCAATTGATTGATCGATCCATCGATCAATTGATTGATTGTATTCAGGTTCTCATTATGCAGCTCGAACTCCTGTTTTCAGCCTCTCCAATGCTGGTATTACAGACAGGTGCCACCACTCCCTAGACTCAGTCTCCAGCTCTGCTTGTCCAGGGGCAGAGCTGGTGCATTTTATTTTTTTAAAGAAGGAAATGTTTATTTCAGCTCACAGTTTATAGAGGTTTTAGTCCATAGTTGGCTGGCTATGCTCGTCAGATTTTTTTGTTTTTTTCAGACAGGTTCTCACTATGTAGTTCAGCCTGGCCTTGAACTCATTATGGAGCCCAAGCGGATCTTGAATTTTTGGTGCTCCTCCTGCCTCAGCCTCCCCAGTACTGAGGTTACAGGTACACTACCACACCCAGCTTGCCCTTTCGGTCTGCAGAGTGTGGAATGGTTGATAAGAGCAGTTTACAGGATCTTTTTTTATCTAAATTGTTTAGGACCCAAATATGTATATGATTTAAGGAGATTGCTTCCTCTGGTGTTACCCCAAGGCCTGTTCTGTATCTCTAGATAAGGTTGCTTTTTTTTTTTTTTTTTTTTTTTTAGGGAAGGGTCTACAAGGTGTTCAGGGTCTCACTTGCTAGATCAGACCTGTTTACAGCCTCCCAGGCCCAGTCTTAATTGCTGTCTCAGTGTGCTGGGGGCGGGGGGCAACACAGCAAACCTGGGGATTGAACCCCGGCCCCTGTGCCTGCTTACAGGTGATTTAATCCGCTGAGCTATTTAGCTGGCCCTAGATAAAAGTTTCTCATGCTGGCTGCATGAGAAACTTTTGGAGACACTGTTTGCTTGGGACTGTTATTATATGTCTTCCTTGTGAGCACCTTTCACTTCCATCTGATCAAGGAACAGAGTGGCATAGCTGAGAGAATAGCTAAGGAAGACACTCCTTAATGTGTTCTTTCCTACTTTTGATACAAAGAGCAAAAAGTGATCTGGGGTAGATGACCTCCAAATGATAAAGGGGAAAAATGATTTCCCAACCTAAAAGGTACTGTACCTGGGACGAGTTTGTGTTCTCTAAAACCGATAAATTTTAGGAACAAATGGAGGTTATAAGCAGAATATATTTACTGGGGGAATAAAAGCTCCTGTCTGAGAGAGGGACAAGAGTGGGGCCCTAGTGGATTGTCCATGAAATGCTGTCTCTTCTAGGGACTTTTATAGAGGAAAACCGTGTGGTGAGGCGGGTCTAAGGTGGTGGAGAAGACATGGGAACTCGGTTAGGTAGGCATGAGGTGGGACAAAACTGTGGTCAACCAGTGAGATCACAAGCACCATTGCTCGGGTAAAATTGATTAAACCCAGTACCAAATGGGGAGGTGAGTCTTGTAGCTAGCAGGCATGAATATGAAACAGAGTCTCTTCCTCTTGGGGGTTGGACTAGAGACTCATTTGGGCTCTTTCAAGGTGATTGATACCTATTTAAAATATCAATCCCTGATGCCCATCCCTTGGGAAGTATGTAGCTGTGTTTCCTCTTTTGTCTTGAGGTCTGGCTCATATGGGAGTGCCTGTCTCTTCCAAGTTGCAAAGTCACCTTGTCTTCCATGTTGTCTCCTTGAGGGCCTGGCCCTGCCTGACCACCTGTAATATTTCTATCTAATTCAACTTCTTACAACACTTACATGTGGGCACTCATTTTTCGAGGTATTCTGGAGCTTTAACTGCTTAAAAGGAGAGAGGAAAAAAAGAGAGAAAGACAGACGGAAGCCCTAAGACTGCACAGAGTTTGTAGAGAGGAGAAAAGAAATAAACTAGACTTCAGGAGGTAGGGAGTTGGGAGATGTGGGGAAGATAAAAAATGAAAAGCCTTTGGCTGGAACTTAGCAAAGGTGTATACTTCATGCCTCTTTTACCTCTTGTTACAGGCTCACCAAGAGAAAATGTCACAGGACAGGGTCTGAGGAGATTCCCAAAACAGAGATAAGAAACTTAAACTCATCCTATCTGTAGAATAAGTTTGTAGGTTCAGTGACTGTCTCAAAACACCTCTTCCCAAAAAACAGGCATGTGGTCAATGTGTATCATC
>PVKA01055585.1:0-10257 GCA_004027165.1 Ctenomys sociabilis
ACTGTCACTGATCTGGGAAGCCTGGTGAGTCCTGTAAATTCTCACTCGCTGGGAGCACTTGGGGTGGGATCCAGGAGGCTGCTGGAGTCAGCAGCCATCTCAGCCCGTTCTCTTCCTGGGCGGTGTGGGCAGGATTGAGTAGGCTGCTGGCATGGGTCTCGCTGTCTCGGGACGTCTCTGGGGCTGTGCAGGCATGGGCGGGATCGAGGAGGATGGCGGAGTTGGCCACGCTGTGTCTGGTCAGTCTCTGGGCCTGGGCCCTCGCGGGAGTGATTGAGGAGGGTGGCAGAGTCTTCCATGCTGTCTCTGGCCGGTCTCTGGGGTTGTCATTTAAATTTAATAGGGCTGTGAATTCAGGAAAATATTCCCAAACTGTCCAGTAGTCCATAATGGTATTGGGTTGTCCGTATGTCTGGTAGTTGTTGACTTGAGCCTTTTACAGCTCATAATAATAATATGGTTTTACTTCTTATACTTCAGTTTAATACTTTTCTGCTGGATGTTAAGACCAAGATAAAGCAAGACCTATATAACAAGAATTATAGCTTTTGTATCTGATTAAGATCGGTCGAATTCCCTCAGGATTTATCCTGAGATCCTGTACTGCAATTTGTAGATCCTTTGTCTGTGTCAGCCATATGGATAAGTCATGGTCATGGCTTGACCAATTTGCTTTGTTTGAAAGACTGATAGAGTGTCTCTACTTAGGTGTACTCTACATCCTTTATCACTTTCCTCTTTGGCCCCATAATCTCCTTGATCCAAAAATTTGGGACACAACTGAGTTGCATGATGTTACACTACAGGTTCTCATATGTCCTGAGTCTTAATTGACCTTCAAAGGCTAGGGCCAAAATGTTGGCTTTCCTTGTGGGTGTCCTTTTTCTCTAAATTTTTCTCTGCAAAATAAGGTTGTTAACCCTCCAGAAGAGAAGCTTATTATTATTACCATATGCTGTTGAGCTTAACCTCACTATCTGTCTGAATATCAAACATCTTAGACTTAATAGGGAACAGGTATTTTTCACCAAGCATTGATATGTTAATCTTTTAAGTCCCTACAAAAACATAACGTATAAAATTGAATAAAAAATGTATTTTAAAAGTTGGAATAAATAATTATGTATGTTTACACAAGCAACGCGCTCCCTGTTGACCACAGCCTGACACGCCGTGCGGCCCCCCATTTCTGTAGCTGCCTCCCCCAGGCATGACACGGGGCTTCGCCTCACTATGGCAGCAGCACAGCATAGCATACTGGACTTCATGCTGATGCCAAAGCTGATGGCGAGACCACACTAAAAGTTCTACGGTCCATTTTCCAGGAACAGGGCATGGCAGAGTTGGTGCATACCTGGCAGGACTATGGCTACCTAGCAACCTACAGAAACAAAAATGGCAGCTTTGCCAATTTGAGAATTTATCTACATGTGCTGATCTTGTTGGACCTTCAGAGCTACAACAGCGATACTCAGGGTTAAGAAGAAATTGATAATCTTTTGAACAAAATAGAACAGAGGATGAAAGAATTGAGTCAGGCCAGTATTTGGGCGGGTGAAGAGTTTGCCAACCATAGTTCAAGGAGGGGCCATTGACAGATACTGGCTTACAGCTGATGAGCATCTAGTGAGTATGACATAGATGAAGTAATGTATGATGAAGACTCCTTTTATCAGAACATTAAAATTCTACACTAAAAGCAATTTGGAAATTTTCTTATTCTTAGTGGGGATGTTAATTTGGCAGAAAGTGCTTTGGCCTATACCGAGGCCATCATGCGCAATGCAAAGAAGATTACATTGGCAAAGATGTACTGACTCTGGGTGGCAGAGATGGAGGAATACTATGTGAAATAGTCAAACTGAAACCAAAAGATGGCCACTATGGTAGAGACTGATCAAATGGTGATTGATTCATATAAGAAATACATGGGGAAGACGTGTAGTGACGTCTAAGACAATCTCAAAGAATACTGCTATCAGGTTCTAATAGAAGACTCTATTCCAGTACTGAAGAGGTACACAAAGAAGATTCCACATGGGAGTTTCTCACACTAATTCTTGACCTCTCAATGAAAGTACTGAAACAGGATAGGAAATATTTTACACAGGGGAACTATGTCAATTTGACAAAAGACTTGTCGCTCTGTGAAGAACAGCTTGGGTACCTGTATTGTCCTCAGGAATTCTCCAAGGAGATCGTTTGTGTCCCTTCATACTTGGAATTGTGAGTGTTTTACACTGTCTGGAAGAAAGCAAAACCCTGAAGATGACTATCCTTACAATTGTGCTGCACATAGCCTTCCTGAACTTCATATCCTGTACACGGCATCAAATGAGTCAGGCAATTAATCATGACTTTCTTTTTTTTTTTTTCCATTTATTTTTATTTTATTAAAATACAAATGTCAATCAGACAGTTTCAAGACACCTTAACCATACAGAGTCGATGAATTAATACATTGCAAACTGTTTTCATAACGTTTTGGTACTGTACAAGGTGCATACATGAAATTATATATATATATATTTTTTTTTTGGTGGAACCAGGGATTGAACTCAGGCCCTTGTGCCTGCCAGGGAAGCACTTATTCCACATGAAATTATATTTACAGGTTTTTTATAGCTGAATTATATCAAAGATTCAATAATTATTTACCTAGTGGATGACCATAGCACAAAAAGCCGACATAATATCCTGTCCAACCACCATTAGTGCAGATCTTGCCTCTCATAGAATTATGTAGAAGCACAGCGTTATCTATCCCAACTGTACTGTCTATACACACACATCCTGATTTTTTCTTTCTGCAACCCTTCCTTTGTCTACACCTGTCAAAAGTGGGCGCTCCATTGACATTCAACTACCTTAGGTTCTTGAACTCGACACCACAATCCAACACAGTCCAGCATTCTGCAACCATAGGGAGTTATTCAAAGAAATTGTCAACCATATCCATTTACAGCTCAGCTTAATATTATGACTTTCTAATGTTTTCTCTTTTTAGTTATTATTTTTCATTTAAAAGAGCAAATGGAAAATGTACATTTTCATGAACCTAGAGTGTTTTTTTTTTGAAAGTCAGCTGAAGGACAATTAGACAGCACAGCAAAGACTATGAAATACACTGACCCACTAGAATGTGGTTTTTCTTACTTTTTATTTCTGTATGGGTCTTTTCATTTCGTTTTGATTTTCATAGAACTTAAATTTGGACCTTGGGAGTAATGAACATAGTTTTGTTCATTACTCATAATTTCATAATTCATAATTTTGTTTTGCACAGAAGTTCTTGTAGGTGTTTTTAAAAATGACTGAGATTTTAAAATATGGTGCTTATAAGAAAGTTAAAAATGAACAGCAATGCTTCAATTAAAGTTACAAAAGTGAAAAAAATATTTACACATAAGTTTAGAAATTTAACCATATGCAGCATTGTAGCAGGAGAGTCGCACATCTGCCTTTTCCTCTCTCCTGCCTTCATCCACCACCCCCCTCCTTTTTAAACAAACATCTACCCGAGAGACAGCTCGTCAGCAACCAGCATGTCATGACTAGCTGCACCTATTCAGAAGACCAGAGTGACAGGCACTCCCAGCCTGAACCTACTACTACAAATTATCTTCAGAGCAGTTGCTTAGTTCACAGATATCAGCATATATAGTTAATGAAGATGAGAATCCTTCCAGTTAGCTACTAGATTTGAAAATCTTCTGAAGATTCTAAGGATCATTGCCTTGCCCATCTTGTACACATAACTATATGGCTTTGACTCTGTTATGTTTCTTAGCTGTTCTTGCTCTTTCTTCTTTGTCTAGACTTCAAGTTTTGCTTTCCTTTTAAGTGTGTCACACTTTTCTGTTTGCATTTGTTCGTTTGAGTTTTTATACTAGAAAGGCTATATGATATTTTCACATGTATATCTGGTTTATTTCACTTATGAGTAAATGTTCAAGTGGCATCCATTTAAATATGAAGGCGTTGAGTTTATCATTCTTTATAGCTGAGTAATACTCCATTGTATAAACATACCACAACTTTTTCATCCATTCCTCAGGTGATGGGCATCTTGGTTGTTTCCAAGATTTGGGTATCACAAATTGTGCTCCTATAAATATAGGTACACACATATCATGATGATATGATGTTATGGTGTTTTCAGTTCTTCTGGGAAAATTCTCAGTAGAGGGATAGCTGACTTGAATGGGATTTCCAATCCTAGTTTTTCAATGAATTTCCACACTGATTACCATAATGGTTGTACCAGTCTACATTTCCACCAGACATGGAGAAAGGTTCCCTTTTCCCCGCAGCATCTCCAACATTTGTTCTTGGTTGATTTCTTTATGATAGCCATTCTTTCTGGGGTGAGACAGTATCTTAGTATTGTTTCAATTTCCATTTCACGGATGGCTAGAAGTGTGGAGCATTTTTCATTTATTTATTTGCTTCTTTAACTTCATCCTCTGAGAAATATGTATTCATCTCAGATGCCCATTCCTGGATTGGGTATTTAAATTTGAGGGCCCTGATGTATTTTAGTTCTTTATGAATTCTAAAGAGCAGACCTGTGTTGAGTGTTCATTAGTTATGGTATTTTCGAAATTTGTGAGTTGTCTTTTCACTTCGTTGATAATTTCTTTTCATGTGCAAAACATTCTCAAGAAGAGGAGTTCCCAATTGCTAATTACTTCAAGTATTACCCATTTTATTTGATTTTTCTTCATATACTCTTTGCTTACCCATACGTCTTCAATAGTTCTTCCTACTTTCTCTCACAGATTTAATGTTTCTGGTTTAATGTTTAGATCTTCAAACCATTTTGATTTTAGTGCATGGTAATAGATTTGGTTCAAGTGTTAGTTTTCAGAATATACAGAGCCAGTTTTTCCAGCTCCATTTGTTAAAAAGGTTATGTTTCTTCCTGTGAGTACGTATGGCCCCTTTGTCAAAGATAAGGTGCCTGCATGTGTTCATAGAAGCTTTAGCACCTTCTAATCTATTCCACTGGGGCCAGGGAGATGGCTCAGTGGTATAAGCGCTTCCCTGACAAGCGCACGGGCCTGAGTTCAATTCCCGGTTCTGCAAAGAAAAGTAAAAAAGAAATAAAGAAAAGAACAAAAAAATAAAAAAGAAACTATAAAAAATAAATAAAAATAAAATAAATAAAATAAAAATTAAAAAATTAAAAAAAATATCTATTCCACTGATCCTCAGTTCTATTTTACTGCCAGTACCATGCTGATTTTATCACAGTAGCCTAGTAGTATAATTTCAAGTCAGGGATTGTAATGCCTCCTTCCTTTTCTTTGTTGCCCATGATTGTCTTTGTGATTCTGGGTTTTTTCTGGTTCCAAATAAGTTTTAGGAATGATTTCTCTATATTCCTCGATCCCTCCCATGCTTGCCCAGCTAGGTCTGTGAGGTATGCTCGTGGTAGTTTGACAGGGATTGCATTAAGTCTGTACAGCAATTTTGGGAATATGACCATCTTCAGGATGTTGGTTCTTCCTATCCAGGAGCTGGGAATATCTTTCAATTTTCTGAAATCCTCTACAATCTCTTTTTTTAAAGTGATATAATTTTCCTTGAAAAAAAGTTTGTCAGTCCTAGTTTTTTAAGGAGTCTCCACACTGATTTCTGTAATGGTTGCACCAGTCTACATTCTCTCCTGTATTTGTTTGTTGAATTCTTTATGACAGGCATTCTTTCTGTGGTGAGATTATATATCAGTGCTGTATTAATTTGCATTTCACAGATGGCTAGTAATGCAAAACATTTTGTCATGTTTATTTGCTTCCATAATTCCTTCCTTTGATATGTGTTTGTTGATCTCGGATGCCCATTTCTGGATTGGGTCTTTAAATATTGGAGCCCTCATGTTTTTTAAATCTAGAGAGCAAACTTTTGTCTCAGTGTTTATTAGTTAAGATTTTGTTATCCAAATTTGTGAATTGTCTTTTCACTTTGTTGGTAATTTCTTTTCATGTGCAAAAACTGCTTAAGAGGAGTGCCCTGTTGTTCATTCTTTCAGGTATTACCTGTGCCATTTGATTTTCTTTCATGAACTCCTAGAATACCCCTATGTCTTCAAGCATTCCTTGTAATTTTACTTCTGGGAGATTGTTTCTGTTTTAATATTTATATGCTTAATCCATTTTGGCTTTAGCTCAGTTCGTGGTGATAGACCTGGGTTAAGTTTTAGATTTTGGCATGTGGACAGCCAGTTTTTCCATTGCCACTTGTTAAAGAGTCTATCTTTCTTCCATTAAGCAAGTTTGGCCCCTTTGCTGAAGATAAGGTGGCTGAGTTTTTTGTAGAGGCTTCTGCATCTTCTAGTCTATTCCTCTGATCATCAGGTCTAATTTGTTGTCAATAGCATGCTGATTTTGTCACAGTAGCCTAGTAGTATAATTTCAAGTCAGGAATTGTAATACCTGCTATCTTGTCTTTGTTGCCCAGGATTGCCTTTCCTATTCCAGGTCTTCTCTGTTTCCAAATGAAGTTTAAGAATGATATGTCTAGGTCTGGGATATGTTGGTGCTAGTTTGATAGGGATTGCATTAATTCTGTTCAACAATTTTGGGGTATGGTCATCTTCACAATATGGGTTCTTGCTATCTAGGATCATGGAATACATTTCCATTTTCTGAAATCCTTTGCAATCTCTTTTCTCAGAATATTGTAATTTCTCATGTAAAGATCTTTGACTTTTTTAGTTAGATTAATTTCAAGGTATATTTTCCACAGCTTTATTGCAAAAGGAATTGTTTCTTTCATTTTCCTCTTGGTGTGTTTGTTATCTGTGTAGAGGAATGCTATTTACTTTTGGGTAGTGATTTTGTATCCCCTCATGCTACTGAATTTGTGTATTAATTGTTGTAGCTTCTTGGTGGATTCCAGAATTATGTTGAACAGGAGTGGTGATAAAAGTTGTCCTTGTCTTCTACCAGATCTGACAATAAAATATTTCAGTTTTTCCCCGTATAGAATTATGTTACCCCTTGAGTTTCCATAGATGGCTTTCATCAGATTGAAGTAGAAGCCATGTATTCAAATTTTCTGTAGGACTTTGAGCATGAATGAGTTTTTGACTTTGTTATAAGGCTTGTGTGCATCGATGGAGATAATAATGTGGATTTTTAGATTTGGCTGTATTGATGTAGTGTATTACATTTATAGATTTGTGTATATCAAACCATCTTTGCATCCCTGGGATGAATCCTACCTGTTTACTATGTGTAATCTTCTTGATGGTTTGCTGTATTTAATTTGCTGGGATTATACCAATAATTTTTGCATCTATATGCATGAGGGATACTAGCCTGTAGTTCTCTTCTTTTGTTTTTTCTTTTTCTGGTTTTGGTATCAGTATAATATTTGCTTCCAGTCACGAGTTTTGCAGGATTGTTTCCTTTTCAATTTAATTGATGATTTTGAGGAGTGCAAGGATTATATCTTATGTAAATTTGTTGTAGAATTCAGTTGAAAATCCATCAGCATCTGTACTTTTAATTGTCGGTAGGTTTTTTTTAAAATTAAATTTCGTATTTCATTGGTTGTCATTGGGTTATTGAAATTTGTTATACCTTCTTGGCTCAGTTTTGTCAATTTTTACCTTTTTAAGAATATGTGCATTTTGTCTGTGACTTCTGTTCTGTGGGAGTAAAAATTCTCAAACTATGTATTATCATTCTTCTGTAGTTTGTTGAAAGCTTTTTCTTTCCTTACTGTATTTGAATTTTTTCTTTCTTTTTTTGTGATGAGGCTAGCTAGGGGCTTACCAATTTTATTTCATTTGTCAAATTATATATATATAATAGTTGTTTTCCGTTTTCTTTCATTTACCAATATGAAGGCATCTTCAGTTTTTCTAAATATAATATAGTTACATCTTTATTTTTTCACTATTGTTTTAAATGGAATTCTGTTTTCTATGCTTTTAATGTGAAGTTGTAAGTTATTGTTGCTTTAAATTTCCTTTTCATTAACATAATACTTTGGATTTTGTTTTATGCTCCATTCTACAAGTCTAAGTTTTTCATTTAGTAACTAAGACCTTGACATGGGTAGTTATAACTGTTAAGTATTGACTTATTCCTGTCATTAGTAAACCTTCCTGTTCATAATTGCCTGTTTTTAATGTTTTTGTCTGCTCATCATACCTGGTGTAGTCATTCTATTAGAGCTTTGTCACTATGGGCTTCATTTCATCTTTCTACAATATCCTTAAGCAGTTTTGGAATTCTGGCTTTATGGGAACAAATTCTTCAGGTACAATTTTTCATGAACATATTTTCTTCCTCCATCAATTTTGAGGGACAGTTTTGCAGGATGTGTCAGCCTGGGTTGAAACTTGCTGTTTTGGAGGAGACTTGAAACCCTTAACTCCAAGCTTTCCTGGCCCTTTAGGTTTGCTCTGAGAAGTCTGTTGTAATTTTAAAGATTGTTTCTTTGTAAATTTATTGTTGTTTCTATCTATTTTAAAAATTGATTTTTTGTTGCACATCTGACATTTTAACGATGTTGTATTGTAGATATTTCCTTTTCTTTTTACATCTGTTTGGGGTTTTGTATGCCTCATTTATCTGCATGCTAAATTATTTCACCTTAATTGTAAAGTTTTCAGATATTATTTGTTAAACAGTTTTTATGCCATTTACATTATCTTGTGATTTTTCACTAATTCCATTTAACCTTAAATTAGCCTTCTTTGTAACATCTAGAAACTATTTGATTCACTTTTCATTTTTTATTTTTAATATACCTGTAAGTATTTGATCACTGTGAAGAGCCCTGTCTGTAGTTCTGAGACTTTGTCCTCAGACAAGTCATTTCTTCTACCCATATTTTCTTTCTTTTATCTTTTTTTTATTTTGGTGGAACCAGGGATTGAACTCAGGCCCTTGTGTTTGCCACATAGCACTTATTCTACTGAGTCATCTTCCTGCCCTCCTATTTTCAGCAGAGTTTTCAATTTCTTGTATTTGTATTTGAAGTTCTTATATTGATGTTAATTGTTTTCTATGCTGGTCATAGTTTTTGTTTAGTTGTTTTTATTAGTGTCATTTTTAGACTTGCAAATGATTTTGTTTAATAGACCCAATGTATTTCTACCTATTTGCCACTGCCCTTTTAGAAACATTTGTCTCCCCTGATACATATTTTAAGAATTCATGTTTGAGGCTTTTGATTTCCTCCTTTTCAAAGGAGGATTCACGGGAACTGGGAGTTCTACTAGGCATTTTATTGAATCTTCTACTTACATTTTTATTTTTTATTTTTGGTTATTTTACTTTAGTAGTTTGTACGTTTATTGGACTAAAAATATTTTTATCTGCTGTGGAAACTTGTTTAAATGATATGCACTTTTCACTGGTGTCCTATGGGTGTGGCCAACTATTGGCTTTTGCTTCTATCCTAGGATAAAACCACTTCTTTTACTTAACATAGGAGATTGAAACATTTTATACCAAGTTCTTCTAAGTAGAGTGGGTATTGTTAATTATCATAGGAAATCTAGATATTGATAGCTCAAAAAAATTAATAGCAGGTGGTATTTCCATGCCTAGGCCACAGTACAAAAGTCAGCATCAATTATAGCATTACATACAAACTGAATATTGAGAACTCCTAAAGACCAATAATGTAGCACTCTTATTCATAGAAAAAGGATATATAATTGCAATTTGTAAATCAAGATGAACAAAATATTGACCTACCATTAATGTCTGCTAAATGGGACCTTTGTAGTGAGGCCTTCAGCTTATTTATCTAGGTTTTTTTTGTAACCTCTGTTAGACACTCTAACAAGAACCAAGCTGTCTTAAGTTAGTTCCTACAACTTTGGAGATTCCTCTTTGGATTGTGCCAGCAGCAATATAATTTGCTTTTTTCTCCGAAGCTCCTGGCTATTTCTGACTAATTTTTCTCACAATAGTATTATTGTCTTTAACTTTTTATTTTGTTAATGTATTATTTCTTTCATTTAGTTGACTTGTCTTTATAATTTAGTAATTTCCGTGTTGCTCTTGACACAAAATATTTTCAGGGGGCTGGGGAGATGGCTCAGTGGAATAAGTGCTTCCCTGGCAAGCACAAGGGCCTGAGTTCAATCCCCAGTTCTGCAAAAAAATAAATAAATAAATAAAATATCATACTTCATTCCACTGTAGTTAAAGTAAGGAAAATGAGTCCTTCAGGGCAAGATTAATTTTTATTTATTTATTTATTTTTGTCTTTTTGAGACAGGGTCTC
>PVKA01055586.1:0-10243 GCA_004027165.1 Ctenomys sociabilis
GGGCTTCTGTCTCTCTCTTGATCAGGAACTTTTTTTCCCTCAATAAATCTATTCTGCTCATAACCTCCATTTGTTCCTAAAATTCATTCTTTGGTTTTAGAAAACATGAACTTGTACAGGTCAGGTCCAGAGATCGTTTTTCCCTATGTCATTTGGAGGTTCCATATATCGTTTGGAGGTCACCCACTAGAGATCAGTTTTTCTCCCTGTATCATTGTGATGCAGGGGAATAGAACTCCCAACCTGGAAGATATCTGTGATGAGTTTGTGTTCCTTTAAAACCAAAGAATAAATTTTAGGAACAATGGAAGTTAAGAGCAGAATATATTTATTGGAGGAAAGAAAGCTTCTCACTGAGAGAAGTGCTTGCCAAGGAATCTGACTTTTCTAGGGATTTTTATAGACCAAAAACATGAGGTGAGGTGGGTCTAAGGTGAAAAACATAGGAACTAGACTGGGAGTGGCAGGGAGCACCTATAATCCCAGCACTTGGGAGGCTGTAAACAGGAGGATCCCTATGAGTCTGATCTATGTAGTGAGACCCAGTAGACCCTGTAGACTCTGTCCTAAAATACAAAAAAAGAAATAAAGAAGATAGAAAGCATGGGGAAGTAGAACATGAGGTAGGACAAAACTATGGTCAGCCAATAAGATTACAAGCACAATTGTTTAGGTAAAATTGATTAAATCAGGATCAAATGGAGAAGTGAGTCACATAGCGAGCAGGCATGAATACAAAACAAGGGCTCTTCCATAGGGGCCTGGGTTAGTGACTCTTTCTGGCTCTTTCTTTTGCGGGGGCAAAGGATATGGAGTCCCCACCAACTCTGAGGATAGCCTTACTTAGTTACTTGGAAGCTGTTTTTTGTTTGCTTGCTTGCTTTGGTGGAGCCGGGGACTTAACTTGTGCTTGCCAGGCAAGTGCTTATTCTACTGAGTTATCTCCCTGACCCCTGGCTTTTTCAAAGTGATTGTTACCTTTTTAGAATATCAGTCCTTGAGGCCCATCCCTAGGGAGGTATGTGGCTGCATTTGTTTGCTCTTTTGTCTAGCGTTCTGGCTTACAGCAAGAGTGCCTGTCTCTTCCAGGGAGACAAGATATCTTGTCTTCCACACTGTCTCCTTCAAGGGCCCATCCCTGTTGGACTGCCTGTAGTATTTCCATCTAACTCGCCTGCCTACAGCATTTGGAGCATGGAAGCAATGTGCTGCATTTGATTGTTCTTTGGGGCCCTGGGAAGATGTGGCCCTGTCTGGAGCTTTGTCTGCCCCAGTGCACAACAGTTGTGTGGATTCTGACATTGTGAAAGATGGCCCAGAGGGCATGTCTTTTCCTGAAGCCAGGAGCTGTGGCTGCCCTTGTGTTGTAGGCAGCTGAGTTAGCTAGAAAAGTTATAGGCTGTCAGACAGGGTCAGGCTCTCGAAAGAGATAACACAGGAGACAAGATGTCTTGCAACTCTGGGAGGGACCAGTGCTCCTGCTGTGAACCAGATCTGAAGGCTAAACAAATGCTAAAAGAGTAGCACCTGGGATTGATATTCTAAATAGGTATCAATCACCTGGAAAGACCCAAGTGAGTCATTAGCCCAGCCCCAATGGGAAGAGACCCTGTCCCATTTTTCATTCCCCACTTACTGCGTGACTGGCTTCCCCATTTGGTCCTGGGCCTAAACAACTGTATCTGAGCAGTGGTGCTTGCCATCCCATTGGTTGACCATAGTTTTGTCCCAACCCACATCCACCTAAGCGAAACCCCTTCTTTATCTTAGCCCTACAAGGCTTTACACTATAAAAGTCCCTGGAAGAGACAGCTTCCTGGGAAACCCACTCAGATCCCCCTTCTGTCCCTCTTCGACAGAAGCTTTTCTTTCCGATAAAGTTTAATCCTCAGCCTCCGTTTGTTTCTAAAATTCATTCTTTGGTTTTAGAGAACACAAACTCAGGTCAGGTTGGGAATTTTACTTCCCTGTATCACTTGTTTTAAGCACACGTTGAACGCTGCCGCAAAGGACTTTATGTGAGATCTTCACAACGATCCTCAGAAACATTAAGAGCAAAACCTGGTTTCTGGACAGAATATGCAGAATGCAAAGGGGTCCTGAGCTCCAAGCATGCCAGTCTTTCTCTGGCTGCTTGCCACAGGAGTCTGTCTCCCCAACCGCATCCTGGCCCAGAATGATTATACACACAAACATGTAGTTCCACCAGATGGCACCTATGTGGCAGTATTGCCTAAACTCTGTGTTTTTTAAGAAACCCAATCAGCCATACAGAATATGAAACACTGTTTACACCTGATTGAGTTTACTACACTAATTTCAGCGTCTCAAACAACAAATGAGCTGCAAGGAACACAGGCACACTGGATTTTGTGTGAATTATAATTAGTTTGAAAAGCTTTCAGGCAGATTCCTTAGTAATGATCCTATCTTAGTTCAGGACTCAAAGAGAAAATTCAGGAATATTGCAGATTAAGAATTAAAACCAAAGGCTGGGGAAATAGCTCAGTGCTATAACTTTGTGCCTGCCTGGCAAGCATAAAGTCCCGTGTTCTAGTCCTAGTACCACACAAAAAAGATGACAGAAAAAGAAAAACCAATGAGATCATTACTGGTGTCAAAAGGTAAAACATTTTTTTTTTTTTTTTTTTTTTTTTAGCGGAACCCGGGATTGAATTCAGGTCCTTGTGCTTGCTAGGAAAGTGTTTATTCTACTGAGCCATTTCCAGTGTCTATGAGACCCTAATCTCATCTGTATGGTAAAATTTCTACAAGTCTGTCATCTACTGCCAGTTGTGATTCACTTTCTAGAATCAGAACAGCCAGTTACAGAGGAAAAAGTAAGAGTTTTGTGAAAGTTCTGCATAAATACTTGTTTTATGGGACTGGGGAGATAGCTCAGCAGTCTAAATTCCTGTCTGGCAAGCACAAGGAACAGAGTTTCATCCCTGATACCACATGCCTGTGCTGGCTCCAGAACTCCGGGTGCACTGTGTAGGCCACTGAAACCAGGTGTAGAGGCAAATGCTTGTAATCCCAGCACTTGGGGGGGCTGAGGCAGGAAGATCACTAAAAGTCTGAGCTGCATAGCAAGACCCTGTGCCAAAAAATTGTTTTTAAAAAGACTTGGTTTAGGGGCCAGGAAGATGGCTCAGTGGAATAAGCGCTTCCCTGGCAAGCTCAAAGGCCTGAGTTCAATCCCCAGTTCCG
Organism: Ctenomys sociabilis; assembly: GCA_004027165.1. Classification (NCBI taxonomy): domain Eukaryota; kingdom Metazoa; phylum Chordata; class Mammalia; order Rodentia; family Ctenomyidae; genus Ctenomys; species Ctenomys sociabilis. The sequence goes on from PVKA01055586.1 coordinate 3,211, forward strand.
CCAAAAAAAAAAGACTTTGTTTAAGGGTCGGCCAAATAGCTCAGCAGAGTAAAACACCTGCTTAGGCAGAGCACAGCAGCCAGGGTTCAATCCCAGGCATGCTGTGCTGGCCCTGCCCCCCAGGATGTGCTGAGATGTCCATTGAGACTGGGTGTGGTGGCTTGGGCCTCTAATCCCAGCTCTTGGGAGGCTGAAAACAGGAGAATCACTATAAGTCTGATCTACGTAGTGAGACCATGTAGACCCTGTACTAAATACATAAAAAAAGAACATAGATTTGAGAACTGCTGTCCATAGTGGGTTCCTTTTCCAAAGGAGGAGCCTAAAGTCTGCTCAAGAACACCAGTGCCAGCCAGGTGACCACAGAGATGGTATGTGATGTGACTTGGTGCCAGGCATGGTGGCACACACCTGCAGTCCCAGCACTTGGGAGGCTGAGGCCGGAGAACTGCCATGAGTTTTAGTCTCACTCAGGCCACATGATGAGTTCAAGAACAGCCTGGATTACACAGTGAGACCCTGTCAAAAACAAGATGACAACAAAAAGACCAGGCATGACATGAGACAAGAGATGGTTCAAGGGTTCTCTCAGCAATCTAGTGGGCATGCTAGGTATTTACAGACCCTGGCAAGTGCTGGTGAACAGCTAATCTGGCTATGATGCATGATGGCCACTTAGCTCAGCCTCAACCAGAACTCCACTGCTGGAAGGTCCTTAGGACGGCTGTTCATAATGCTGCCTGCACTGCTTTATTTTTTTATTTTTTTTTTTAAGTCTTTTTTGAGACAGGGTCTCACTATGCAGTTCAGGCTGGCCTTAAGCTCATTTTGTAGCTCAAGCTGGTCTCGAACTTGCAACAATCCTCCTGCCTCAGCCTCCCAGTGCTGGGATTACAGGCATGTGCCACCACACCCGGATTACACTGCTTTAAGTCATCCCTCAGGTCACTAACAGAGGCCCACATCCAGTGGTGTTCCATCTAAAAATGTCCCACTGCCAAATGCCCACATTTAAAATTCTCATGCAGAGAAAGAAAACCCCTGCACTCCCAGGGAAGATCAACAGCCTGGAGAAGACTGGGAACAAAGCCAATGCATGGACAAGAAACACCAACTGCCAGCCTCACCTTTTCCGTGGTGTCCTAAGCAACTCGTTGTATCTGGGTCCTCATCCCAGTTGGCATGATGTTAGTAGGAAAGAGAAACCACCTTTAAAGAGCCAAAATGTGACATTAACGACAATAACTATAGTGGAAATGGAGTGTTTTCTGCAACCATGTTTTTCAAAGCTATGGGATAAAACCCAGCAAAAGTGCAGGTCCCCAGCTCTTTTGTACTTGATAGGCAGTAAGTAATAAAGTAGATCCAAGCCGGGCGTGGTGGCGCATGCCTGTAATCCCAGCACTTGGGAGGCTGAGGCAGGAGGATTGTTGAGTTCAAGACCAACCTGAGCTACAAAGTGAGCTTAAGGCCAGCCTGAACTGCATAGTGAGACCCTGTCTCAAAAAGACAAAAAATTAAAAATAAATAAATAAATAAAGTAGATCCAACTGCTTTTACTGAATAATTTTAAGAAATATTCTAATTTTGGGTCAATCTTATTTGTGTTTTTTAATTAATTTTATTGAGAAACAGATAGCAATGAGGACAGTTTCAATAATTAATACATTGCATATTGTTATCTTCTTAGTGGTTATTCATAGTACCAGATGCAGACATGATATTCTGTCCAAACACTATTAGTACAAATCTTCTCACTGAAGAGAGAGTAGCTATATATCTATCCTAAATATTTTGTATATACAAATACAAAATGGTCCTTCCTTTGTATCCCCTTTTTTTTGTTTAGTTTTGCTAGAAATGGGTATTCCATTGCCATTTTAATATTGTAGGTGCATGAATTCAACAAAATACTCCAATATAGCCCAGTAGTCTATAATAGTAATGGGTTATTCATAGGACTGGCAATGTCAGAAGTTGTTGACTTGAGCCTTTCACAGCTCAGCATATTAATATGGCTTGGCTTTACTTTTTATATCTTGTTTTTATACTTTTCTGCTGGATGGTTAAGACCAAGATCAAGCAGGACCTATATAACAAGAAGTATAACTTTCATATCTGATAAGTCCATCAAATCCCATTAGGATTTACCCTGAAGCCCTGTACTGCAGTTTGTAGATCCTTTGTCAGTATCAACCATGTGGATGAGTCACAGCCATTGCTTGACCAATTTACTCTCTGTGAAAGCCTGAGAGAGTGTTGTCTCTCAATATGACTCTCCTTAGGTACAGTCTACGTCATCGGGTCACATTGCTCTGTGGCCCCATAATCTCCTTGATCAGAAAACTTGGGACACAACTGAGTTCCATGATGTTATAGTATAGGTTCTCCTATGTGTTTGTTTTTTGAGACAGTGTCTTATTGTGCAGTTCAGGCTGGTAAGTGCTCATTGTATCCCATCTTATTCCATGCTTAGTATGTTTCATTTTTAAGGAAAAAAGGTAAAATTGACAGGGGCACCGCCAAATCAATTGTTTGAGCAGCATACACCTTTCTTTTTCTCTAAATTCATAAGAAATTTTGACTGGGATATTTACAAAATGAAGTTTTCTTTGATTCACATACTTGCTTCTTGTTTAATAAATCCCCAAAGCCACATGTTGGTCCCACACCTTGGGCGTGCTGAGACAGTGATTGAGATTGGGTGTTGTGACATGTACCTGTAATCCCAGCACTTGGGAGGCTGAAAACAGGAGAATCACTAATCATTATGAGTCTGATCAGCATAATGAGACTCCATAGACCCTGGAAACCCTGTAGTAAATGGAAAATAAAAAAAAATCCCCAAAGCCAAAAATATACATGCACAAGGAGTAGGGAGATAGCTCAGTAGAATAAGCACTTGCCTGGAAAGCGCAAAGGCCTGAATTTGATCCCCGGTTCTAAAAAAAAAAAACATGCACACATTTCCAAGTAACCATCGTGCCTTCCCTCACAGTCAACTCATAAATGACTTAACATCAGGTACACATTACATTTTATCATTATAAACTGTTGGTGTATTGATTTTTCTTTTTTTTTTTTTTTTGCAGGGGGTATTTTAGGACAGGGTCTACAGAGTCTACAAGGGTCTCAGTATGTAGATTGAACTTGTAGTGATTCACCTGTGTTCAACCTTCCAAGAGTTGGGATTACAGGTGTGCAGCACCACACCCAGTCTCAGCATGCCCTAGGAGGTGGGGCTGGCATGGAAGGCCCAGAGATCGAACCTCTGGCCCCTGTACCTGCTTGCAGGAACTTTAATCTGCTGAGCTATTTGGCTGGCCCTTTGCATTTACTTTATAGCCTAGGTTGGTCTTGAACTCACAACAATCCTCCTGCCTCAGCTCCTAAGTGTTGGGATGATAGATGTGTACCCCTACCCCACCAGGTGAGTCTTTGTATCTGGTTCCTTCCATTTAATGTTTCTGACATACATTCATGTTGTGTTTATCTTCTTTTTTTTTTTTTCTGTCTGTTTGAGACAGGGTCTCACTATGCAGTTCAGGCTGGCCTTAAGCTAACTTTGTAGCTCAGGCTGGTCTCGAGCTCACAACAGTTCTCCTGCTTCAACCTCCCGAGTGTTGGGATTACAGGCCTGCACCACCATGCCCGGCTTTCTTTTCTTCTTGTTCTTGTTCTTCTTGTTCTTCTTCTTGTTCTTCTTCTTGTTCTTCTTTTTCTTCTTCTTCTTTCTTCTTCTTCTCCTCCTCCTTCTCTTCCTTCTCCTCCTCCTCTTCCTCCTCCTCTTCTTCCTCTTCTTCTTCCTCCTCTTCCTCCTCCTTCTCTTCCTTCTCCTCCTCCTCTTCCTCCTCCTCCTTCTTCTTCTCCTTTTCCTCCTCTTCCTCCTTCTTCTCCTTTTTCTTCTTCTTCTCTTCCTCCTCCTCCTCCTCCTCCTCCTTCTTCTTTTTGAGACAATCTTGCTTGGTAAGTTAGGCTGGCCTTAAACTCATTATATAATCCAGGCTGGCCTTGAACTCACAGCTATCCTCATGCCTCAATCTTTTGTCACCTATTGCCACTAAATTGAAGAGTTTGGGTCTTGGAAAAGACTCAAAACCCAAAAGCCAACTGATTTACTAAAGGTTCTAAATACTAGCAATAAAAGTATTCACTATAGGTAGCAGGCAAGCATCAACCCAGGAATTAAACATTAAAAGATAGACATTGAGAAGGTACTGAGAGATGGAACAATTAGAAAATCACCTATCTTGACTTTGAAGTGGTAAGAGCAGGAATAAAACAGATGTATGAGGCTCTAGAAAAATTCAAGTCAGAAATAATTTCTCAGATAATCACAGAGACAGTGACCATAATGAAAGACCTGCTTAGTGACTCTAGAGCAGATGCAAATGAAAAATGGTTTAGGAAAATGATGGAAAACATGAATGCCCAATATAGGAAAGTCATGGAATACATGAAATAGATTCAAACAGATCTTCAGGAGATTCAAAATTCCACTGAAAGTAAATGCAGCATAATGAGCCAATATAAGAACAGAATTTCAGATACAGAAGACAGGGTTATTATCAGCAATCATAAAAACAAGATTTCTTAAAACTAGTAAGGGACCATGAGAAGTAAATACAGGTGTTGCTAGATGATACAAAGAAGAATAACCCAAGATTGATTGGACTCAGTGAAAAAGAAGGAGGCAGCACAAATGACATTAAAAACAAAAACAAAAACAAAAAAAAAAAAAAAACGTATTTATAGAAGTCATGGCATAAAACTTCTCTGGCAAGGAAAAAGAATTTGGCATAAAATTAATGAGGCATACAGAACTCCAATTAGCCATGATTAAAAAAGAAAAAAACTACAGTAAGGTATATAATACTCACGATTCTAGAAATTCAATGTAAGAACAGAAGAGTAAGAGCTGTTAGAGAAAAGAAGCCACTTATAAAGGAAAACCCATCAGAGTCACAGCTGACTTCTGAACACAAAAGTTCAAGTCAAGGAGAATTTGGAGTGAAGTAACTAAAACATTAAAAGAAAACAGCCTCTAGCGGAGTGTAGTGGTGCAGGCCTGTAATCCCAGCACTCAGGAGGCTGAGGCAGGAGGATTGTTGTGAGTTCGAGACCAGCCTGAGCTACAAAATGAGCTTAAGGCCAACCTCACTGCAGAGTGAGACCCTGTCTCAAAAAGACAGAAAAAAAAAAAAAAAAGAAAAGAAAAGAAAAGAAAAGGAAACAGCCTCAAACTCCGATTGATGTACCCCACAAAACTACCTTTCAGAACTGATGGAGAAATAAGATACTTCCATGGCAAAGAACACCTGAAAAAAATTATGAACACTGAAGTACCACTCCAAAATGTTCTGAAAGATATTCTAGAAAGTGATAACAGGATTACAACTTCATGAGCCCCAATGGAATGAATCTATCAAGCAAGGCAAGCAATTAAACAGAGGTGGAAATAAGGAAGCCAACGATAGGAAAATAATGTTATAAGGATAAGTCAGTTCACTTCAGTCATAATCATTAATATTAAAGATTTCAGCTCACTGATCAAAAGAAACAGACTGGCAGAATAGATAAAGAAGCAAGAATCCTTCCCTGGCAAACGCAAGGCCCTGAGTTCAAAAAAAGAAGAAGAAGAAGAAGAAGAAGAAGAAGAAGAAGAAGAAGAAGAAGAAGAAGAAGAAGAAGAAGAAGAAGAAGAAGAAGAAGAAGAAGAAGAAGAAGAAGAAGAAGCAGCAGCAGCAGCAGCAGCAGCAGCAGCAAGATTCAACAATTTGCTGCAATAAGAAAAACATTTAGGGCCATCCAAATAGTTCAGTGGATTAAAGTACCTGCAAGCAGGTGCAGGGGCTGGGGGTTCCATCCCTGGGCCTGCTGTGCTGGCCCCAACCCCAGGGTGTGGTGGCACATGCCTGTAATCCCAGCACTTGGGAGGCTGTAAAGGGGTGGATCAGTACAAGTCCAATCTAGTAGTGAGACCCCAAACACCCTGCAGACCCTTCCCTAAAATACACACAAAAAGAAAAAAGAAAAACATTTAATTAAAAAATTTCATAGATGGAAAGTCAAAGGATGGAAAACAATATTCCATGTGGAATCATAAAGCAGGGGTACCTATTCTATTTGCAGACATAGTCAAGTTCAAGCCAAGACTGATTGAAAAAAATAAAGGTCACTATGTACTTCTGAAGGAAACATCTCACAAAGAGATAAGTGTCGTTAAATATATATGCATCAAATACCAGTGCACCACATATATAAAACAAACATCAAAGGACATGAAAAACCAACGGTGCACTAAGAATTAGAATGGTGGACTTCAATACCCCACTGTCCAAATACACAAACTACACCAAAAAATCAATAAGGAACTATTAGAACTAAACTGAACTTTTGAACAAATACACTCAGTAGCAGTAGCTGCCTACAGAGTGTTCCACCCCACAACATCAGTTGCATATGGCTTCCTCACCAAAGTAGACCACATAATAATTCACAGAACATACTTAAGTAAATGCAAATGAATTGAAATTATCCCATTCATATTATAGTGCAATTAAATTGGAAATCAGTGGCAAAAGAAACCATAAAAACTTCAAAAGGAAATAAATAGTGCTCGGAACAACCAGTGGATCACAGATGAAATTGAAGAAATTTTACATCTTCTATAATTAAATAATAATGCCATTTTAACTTACCAGAACTCATGGAACACAATGAAAACAGTGTGAGGAGGGAAATTTATAACAGTGAATTCACATATCAGAGAAATAGAATATACTCAAATAAACAACAAGTTGAATCTCAAACTTCTCAAAAAAGAAAAGCAAGTCAAGTCCAAAATTTATACAAGGGAGGAAATTAGACTAAGGACAAATAATCTGTAATTGAGTTGCTTCTTTCAAAGATTAAATTAAATTGACAAACCCTTAGACAATCTTATCCAAAAAAGAAAGACTCAAATCCATGTGGTTATGAATCAGAAGGGTGAAATCACAATGGATCTTGAAGAAATCCAGCTGATTGTCTA
>PVKA01055587.1:0-10257 GCA_004027165.1 Ctenomys sociabilis
GTTTTCAACATATTCTTTAGGTATGGCATTTATCTGGATATGAACATCTCCAGAATGAAGAAAAGACCCTTCTCCAGCCAGTCTTGTTGCATGAACATATTGGGAGGTTGGTGCATCCTCACCACCTGCAGTTCCTGCAGAACTGTGCAGCTGGCTACAATTGGCTTGCATGGCCCTTTAGTATTTTTTCTTTGATCCAGATTTTTTTGCTTCAGCAGCTGGTCTCCTAAAGATAAAAGCAGAAGATATTCCAAGTGAACAGGTGTCTTGTATTTACTAAAGGAATGGCCGATAGTCACAGCAGATGAATTTGGGTCATCAAGGAACATTTGGTACCAAAAAACCTTGAACAGGGGCTGGGAAGAGAGCTCAGTGGTCTAAAGCGCCCGCTTTGGCAAGTTTAGGCAAGTTCTCAGGGACCACGGTTCAATCCCCAGCACCACATGCGGTGACAGCCCCTCCCCATGGGCGGGCTGAGCTGACCCCACACACACACACAAAAGGAGTCCGTGATGTGTAGCGAGACACTGTAATAAATAAATAAATTAAAAAAAAAAAAAAAACCTTGAACAAGGCATTAGCAAAACAATCATGAAGTATTGGGATCCAGCAGATGTTAATATGAATGCTAAATACTTTGGTGCATTTATCTGCACACAACTGGAGCAGCTTCATCTCTGCCAAATTCTTACATTAAAGAAGTTTCATTAAGGGACGTGAGTCAGTATTCTGTAATGCTTGGAAAGACTAGGAAGAAAAAAGATATTACATCTCAATACCTTATTATCCCAGGAAACTAATAAACATTTCACCTACAAATTCGCTTCATGCTGAAAGAGCCCCCAAAGTTAATAAGTTCTCTAATAATGGTGCTACTACGAATACCGATATTATAGTACTTCTCCCAAAAGAACGTTACCTAAATACTTTTAAAATCGGGATATTATAGGGGAGTCACCATGTAATTGCTAGGTGACATGTAAGTCTGAATATGGGTAGTGACAGTCTGCGGAGTAAAAAGGTCCCCTCAGTGCTGCAGGAAGCGGGGGTGCCAGAAGGAAGGCGGTGGGTTGGGAGGGTTTCCTACGCGATCTAACATGTGCCGATCAGGACGTGGAACCCAACTAACGACATGCAGAGCTCGTCGCCGCTGCAGAGCCAGGCGCGTCTGAAAGGACGCTAGCAAGAACGCCGCTTGCCCGGGCCGCTCTACTTCATACCGGGTTTACCTATGCGCGCTTTTCGGCTTGGGGTTCAGCTCTGTTCGCTGACGGCTTCCGCCGAGGCCACCCAAGCCACGGTGCTATGAATTTTCTCAAGTCTCTGAAAACCCACTTTAGTAGGACACTTTGTGTCTTTTTTATAAATAAAAACACAGAACCCTTCCACTCTCCACGCACAGACAGGAAAGAGGACGAAAAGGAACGAAGTAAAGCGGACAGCAACAACTCTTCCGGAATCCCTGACAGCGCTCCACCCACGCCCGGGTCCGCAACACTTCAGTAGCCGCCCTCGCCCTCCGCCGCGGACCCCGCCCGCCTCCTCAGGCCTGACCTCTCATGACCAGGAGCGGACGTGGGCCTCCGTACCCACAGAGGGAACAGCCGCGCCAAGTCCTTCAGGCACAGCCATGATCATCTTCCAACCGCCGCAGCGCCAGCCCGGGCAGCGGCGGCGCACGCACTCCCCTGACGTCCTCGGGTGCGCGGCCCTCCCCTCGGCATGATAGCTCCGCCCCTGGCCCGCCCCGCATCGCGCTCCGCCCCAGTGCTCCACCCCTACGTGGCCGTCTGGCCTGAGGTTCGTAGAGCTGTGGAGTCCGCCAAGGCCTTCTAGGTGTTTGGTTCGTGCAAGCTCGTGCAGGCCTGTGGAGCCCGACTGAAGCGGAGGGTATTGACGGCCCTTCCCCTGGTACCCTGCCCAGTCCTCCCCCCCTCCCGAGGTGTCGGGACTCGCGGGCCCAAGCGTGAGCAGCACGTGGGAAGGTTCCGGGCGGCTCCGGAAGGGCGGGGCGAGGCTGGAGCGGCTGGGTTTCCGGAGCAGCTCTGGGCACCGCGCCTGACCTACTTGCGGCTGGCCGGTGACGGACCGGTGACGGGCTGGCACAGCAGGGCTTTCGTGGTGGTCCCGAGGCGGCGCGGTGCGAATGAGCGCCGGCCAAAAGGTGAAGTCAGAAGTGTTGGGGAGTGTACGTGGGGTGGAAATACATTGGCAAAACTATGTCTTTGTGGTGCTGTATAGAGGGAACCTCAGCTGTACTTATAGAGATTATGTCGAGGAAATACAATACTAGCAGTCCTATATTATTAAAATAGTCCGTTCGTGGTAGACTGAATTTACTTTGGAGAGAGCCTAGTATTTCCTCCCCAGAGAGAATAAGTTGGCACACACGTGCAGTTGGTGTGAGCAGAATGCCCAGGGAAAATGGTGCGGTGTTTTACCTTTTATTGGTCAATAAATACCTGATTTAAAGCCGTTCACGAATATCTGACCAAAATTGGTGTGTGATAGCCATGAAACTTGCGTGTTCCTTTCTGCTATCAATGCAAGTGAATCTGATGATTAACCTCAATTATCCAGTTTGGGGCCAAATTAGGTTCAGTGGTCAGTGAGGCAGAGGGCAATGCCCGGGATTGTAGTGAATTTCCCTGGGAGATGTATTTCAGTGTACATACCAGTGCCCCAACTGCACTACATGAATGTTTGTATTTTAAACTTTAAAGTGTATGAGAGCATGCCTATAATTCCAGTATTCAGGAGGCTGAGGCAGGAGGATTGCCACAAGTATGAGGTCAGCCTGGGCTGCATGGTGAGACCTATCTCAGAAAGCCAAAAGAAACAGCAAAACAACAAATAAATTATCAACAAAATGTGAGAATTTGGGGTGGGGAGGGGCGGGGATTGTGCATTTACAGCCACACCAGAACACTAATGTTTTTGTATACTGACAATTTTGGAATACTTAGTAAATTTATAAACTTAGTATACCTAATACATTAGATTTATCATTTTTAATCTATGTATAACACATTGAAGGCATAGCAGTTCGTATTGGAAATTTGTTAGTACATTTGGTACTGCATTGCACCCAAATAGTTTGACTAAAGCAGCACATTTGAAAACCAGCCCCAAAGGGCCAGCAATATAGCCTAGCAGACTGAGTGCCTTCTTAGGCAAGTACAGGGACCGGGGTTCAGTCCCCAATACCACGTGCCCTACTAGACCCACACCCCAGGTGCGCTGAGTCAGCTCAAGACCTGGCGTGGTGACGCAGGCCTGTAATCCCAGCACTAGGGAGGCTAAAAACAGAAGGATCACTACTAGTCTGAGCTGCAGACACCCTGTACCAAATCCATTTTTTAAAAATGTAGAAGAGCCCCGAGTTGAGATTTGAGATGATGGATTGTTATGTGATAAATTTTCTTTTCATTAGTGTCTGGAATGTTGGAAATGAACATTTTAAATTTTTTCCACGTCATGAGTCATTATTATAAATGCTGTAATTATACATTTACAAAGCATACCAAGTTTCATTAGTATATTAGCCATCAGTTGATTTTTTTTTTTTTTTATCAAGAGTACTGACCCAACACAGGTAAACAAACCCAGCTCACAGCCAGGGAGATGGCTCAGTAGAAAAGTGCTTCCCTGACAAGCGCAATGGCCTGAGTTCAATCCTCAGTTCCACCAAAAAGCAAACAAACGGGCCGGGGAGATGGCTTAGTGGAATAAGCGCTTCCCTGGCAAGTGCAACGGCCTGAGTTCAATACCTGGTTCCACAAAAGAAAAAGACAAAAATCAAACAAAAAAACAAACCTACCTCATAGTGGAGGAAACTCTGTCTAGGTTCCTGGGAGGTGATGAAAGAATACCAAAGGTCTGAGTGATTCAAAATTCAGGACCCTAACCCTGGGTGTGGTGGTACATGCACTTGGGAGGCTTAGGCAGGAGAATCATTGCGAGTTCGAGATCAGCCTGTGCTACAAAGTGAATACAAGGCCAGCCTAAACTACATAGTGAGACCCTGTCTCAAAAAAATGAAATAAAAAATCCAGAGCACTTCCCACAATAACCTAAGGGGTGACACAGTACTCCAACAGCTTGGACATTTTAATTTCAAAAAATTAATTAAAAAGCATTTGTTGGGTTCTTGCTGTCAAGAATTGTACTAGATATCCAAGGCATAGGTTTAAAAAGATGTAGCTGGGTATGATGGGCACACCTGTTATCCCAGCATTCTGGGAGGCTGAAGCAGGAGAATGGTAAATTCTGGGCAACAAAGCTACTTGGCAAGATCCTGTCTCAAAATAAAAAAATAAATAGGATACTATTGTAATTCAGAAGTATTGGGTTCATTTCCCATTCCCCTCCTCCCCCGCCCAGCCCCAATATGATGGAGTCTCTACCCCACAGGAAGTAAGTGGTTGAAGGGGTCTGCAAACAAATAATTACAGTGGATGGGAGTAAACACTATAATTGAAGGTTGTGTGAGATGCACCAAAAGTAAGAGTCAAGAGCCTTTAACTCTTTATCAGGCAAGATGTACTTCCTTAAGTTTGTAGCATTTGAAATAAAGACCGAAGAACAAATTTTGCTGGACAAAAGTGAGGGTAAGGTGCTTCAGCTAACAACGCTCAAAAGAAACTTGCAATACTGAAATGCCATGGCCTTTTGAAGACTTACTCATTTTTAGAAGAGTAGGACAAATGGGAGGGGATAGTAAGAGATACCCTAGGTAAGTAGGAACTAGAAAATGAAAGACTTTGTAGGCCTCACTGAAAAGAGTTTAGTTGAATGGCCAAGGAAAGTTGTGGAGTTTTAAGCAGCAGTTTTATGATCATATTTGTGCTTTCCAGATACTTCACATATTAACAGAGTGTAGCAAGTTGAATTTAGAGATTATTATAAACAGTTGAGGTAGGAGATGAGTTCTTGAACTTGTCTAAAGTGAATTCCAGGATAACAGTGAGACTGGAGGGGTTATACAGAGTTAGAACCAATGGGGTTAAGTGTAGAAGACTGGCAGCTATGCCTCTCATCGCACAAATTTTTCTTACAAAGTTGTACCCATAGAAAGTCTCCTTCCAGATTAGTTCATATGACTTACTTTTGTCATTGGCATAATGACAATCGTTAGTAGAAGCTCAGAAATTTTAGTGTGGCGTGGTGGCACACACCTGTAATCCCAAAGAAACCCTGTCTCAAAGACAAAAGAAATTTCCAAAATTGCATTTTGGAATTCAAATCTTATTGCAACAATAAGCCCCCCTATAAGAGGGCAGACCATCTGGAGAGAGAACCCAACTGTCCCAGCTGTCTCAGCTTTTCCAGCTGAGATCCCAAACGTATGTGGAAGGCCTCCTAGACCATGCAACTGCAACAAAGATGGTTCAGATCGGAAGAAATAATTCAATAAGTACAATGATAAGAAATTTTAAAAAGATTTAAAGTCTCTAGATTTGGGGCTATTGATTTCTTTTGTTTTTTGACACAGGATCTGAATACATAATTGAGGCTGGCCTTGAACTCTCAGTAATCCTTCTGCCTCAGCCTCCTAAGTGCTGGGATTGCAGGCATGTGCAACCATGCCTGGCCAAGGCAGTTCATTACATAACAAAACCTGAAAGCCTGAGTGACCAATTAGAATATAGAAGTCTAAGATAAATATTTTTAAAAGGGTAAATGGATAAATCAACATTAGAAAACTCTAAATGTCAGAATAAATAAATTGTTGATTGTAGGGAGTCCCTTCTGGTCCTTGTTTTGGTCCAAGAAGTTTATATTTGTAATCCCAAGATACGTTAATGGAATCCCATCAAGTTAATTCCAATCTACCACTTCCAGTGCAACCCATGATGAGAATAAAGACACTAAAGCATATTTATAGGTATGGGCAGCCAAGGGGTCCTAAGTCCAGCCATGGTGATGGCTGTCCAGAACAAAGGACACGACCATGGCTGAACCCAGGTTTTATTCAGTCATGCAAGAGGAGTAGCTTGAGGATGAATGATTGAGAATTATGGGAAGTATGTGAGCATGGTGAGTTGGGCTAGGTAGGAGGCCTGCATTTACCTCTGTGATATACAGAGAGAAAAATGTGCAGAAAAAGTAATTTGCATTATGCTATTGAGATAGTATCTAACGTTTTGGGGTCCAGTGCTTCAGCTCTGATGTGTAATCTTTCAAGCCCCAGGAGGTCACAGCCTTTATCTTGAGGCTCGATCCCAGCCAACAGCATGGAGCATTGTTTCTTCATCCTATCTTGACCCAGCTCATATCAAAGAACAGCACGTGTGGATTATCAGGGCAAAATGAGTGCCATCTTCAAAGACTACCGCCAGCACCTCAGCTAGACCAGTATTCATCGCTTAAAGCCAGTAGAAGGGATAAAGAAAATCCTAGCCAGCTCTGTATCTGTCTGTGCATAGAAATAGGGTCAGGCACAGCCAAAATGGAGACAACTGCTCCTCTTTCAAGGAGAATCACCCAGGGGGTCCTCCACAGCTTTTTTATGAAATAGAGTGATTTTTTTTAAAGACCAACATTGGAGAAATAATGTATTTAGCTTTGGAAATACCGAGCAGTAAGAGTTTCTAAGACAAATAGGTGAAGATATCCCACTGACAAGATTTAGAGAGGAAAAAAAAGATTTAGAAAACTAAGTGAAGATGTCTAGTTGACAGTATTTGGAGATAGAAAATTTAGAATAAAATCTGTGATATTAAATGACAGTGACCATTTCCCATTTTTTAATTTTCATAGCTTCTTTCTTCTTGGTAAATTCTCTGTAGACATTGTTGTCTCTGAATAGAAACTTCTTCCTTTCTTTCTGACTTGTGTACCTTTTATCCCTTGCTTTACTTTGTTTACTAGATCTGCCATTGAGAATAGGCATCCTGTCATGTTCCTGATTTTAAAGGGGAAACAACTCAGTCTTGTTATTAAGCATCTTAGCTACAGAGTTTTTTGTTTGTTTGTTTGGTTGGTTGGTTTTGTTTTTCAGCTCTCTTCTCTCAGGTTAAATAAACTTCCATCTTGGTTGATGCTACACAGTTTGGGGTAAGTGTCCTCTGAGGCCCATGTGGTCACCAGCTGGTGGCTCTATGCGGAGGTGGTAGAGCATTCTTAAGGTGAAGCGTGCTGGAGGAAGTTGTCATGGAAGGCTGTGGGGCTCCCTACAAGGGGCTGCAGGACCCCAGATCCTTGCCTGCTTCCTTTGCATCCCACCTGCCATGAGCGGAACAGACCTCTTCTGCCAAGCATTTGCACCACATTGCACAGGGCCTCTACCCGCCCAGAGCAACTGGTGCTGAGCTAAAACAGCCAAAATAAGCCTTTCCCCTTATTAAATTGATTATCTCAGGTATTTTGTCAGTCACAAAAAGCTGATTTACACAGCTGGGAATTTTCATCTTCAATGTTGAATTTTAGCAATCTTTTTCCCTGCCTTTGTTGAAAGCTCAAAAGATTTTCCTTCTTTAGTCTGTTTAGATGGTAAGCTTTATTTTATTTTATTTTGTCTGTATTTTAGGGAAGGGTCTACAGGTTGTTCAGAGTCTCACTACTAGATCGGACTCTGTGGTGATTCTCCTGTTTTACAGCCTCCCAAATGCTGGGATTACAAGCATGCACCACCACGCCCAATCTCAATTGCCACCTCAACATGCCCCAGGGGGTGGGGCTGGCATGGCACACTGGGGATCAAACCCCCAGCCCCTGTGCCTGCTTGCACGTGCTTTAATCCACTGAGCTATTTGGCTGGCCCTGGATGGTAAACTCTAGCAAATAATTTTTAAATGTTGCACCAGCCTTGCATTTCAGGATAAGTTCCACTGAGTTGTACTATAGTATCTGTCTAGTTAGTTATTTTTCTCATTGCTGGGACAAAATGCCCAACATCCAGGAAAAGGTTTATTTTGTCTCACAGTTTGTAGAGATTTCAGTCCATAGTCAGCTGGCTCCAAGGCAGGGCAGCCTGGCGGGGGAGGGGGGTGTTAAGCAGGGCGATGTGGGGTTGTGCGGGGAGTGTGAGAGTGGAACATGCAGGATGAAGGCGGCAGGCAGCGGTCCAGACCATTCCCATTGACCGCCTCTTGCCCCAGGCTCTCTCTCCCAGCATCACACCCAGTTATCAACCCATCAACCCATTATCCCCACATCACACACACACCCCGTCCAGTCACCTGTGAGCTCATGCGGCTTTGGGCTTTGCAGGGACATCTAGACATACACCATAACCTTACGGATTTTATATGTAGCATTCAATTTACTAAAATTTGGAGTATTTTTGCATCTGTGTTTATAGGACAGTTGGGATTTTTTTTTTTCTTTCCTTTCACTTGCCTTCCTTTGTATTCTTTTTTTGTTTGTTTTGTTTGAGACAAAGTCTCAGTGTTGCTCAGGTTGGCCTCAAACTTCTGGGCTCAAGACTCCTCCTGCCAGGGCCAGCCAGATAGACCAGCGGATTAAAGTGCCTGTTTAGGCAGACACGTGTGTGTGGGGGAGGGGTGTGTTTTCAGTTTCAATCCCAGGTGTGCAGTGTCAGCCCCACCCCCGGGGCACACTGAGACAGTGATCCAGGTTGGGCCTGGCGTCAGCGCCTATAATACCAGTGCTTGGGAGGCTGAAAATGAGGAGGATCACTGTGAGTCCGATTTACATAGTGAGACCCTGTAGGCCCTATCCTAAATACATAAAAAAAATAAATAAATAAAAGACTCCTCCTACCTCAGCAGCCCAGGTATCTGGCCCAAAGGCAGGCAGCACTGCATCTGGCTGCCTTCTTTTCTTGTTTGAACAGCTTTTGTCATGTCTTTGTCTGGTTTTGGTATCAGCGTGATGCTGGCCTGAAAGTGTTTACTCACTTTTTGTTCCAGAAGAGGCTGTGCAGAATTGGTGGTGTTTCCTACTCAAAGGCTTGGTAGAATTTATCAACGCAGCCATCTGGTCTAGAATTTACCAGAGGGAAAGGTTTTAACCTACACTCAATTTATCTCTCTCTCTCTCTCTCTTTCATGTATTTGATACAGGGTCACTACACAGGTAGGGCTCATAGTGATCCTCCTGTTTTTAGCTTCCCCAGCACTGGGATTACAGGCCTGCGCCCCACACCCAGTTTCAGTGGCCAACTCAGGGCACCCCCAGGTCCCTGGGCATGCCTAAGCTGAGCTAGCTCATCTTTCCTCACACTCAATTTCTTTGATAGCTGTAGGATTAATCAGGATATATTTTTCTTTGTGAAAGTGCTTTAGTAGTTGTGCCTTTGAAAGAATTGGAATAAGGTTGTTTGTAACATCCCCTTCTAGCTTTTTAATAGGTGTAAACTCTTCAGTGACAACATTTTCATTGCTGGTCTTGGTAATATATGTCTTTTTTTTTTTTTTTTTTCTTGGCCAATACAGCTACAAGTTAATTGATTTCATTGATATTTTAGAGAAGGATTTTTTTTTTTTTTTTTTGGTGTTGGCTGAGGCTGCTTAAGGGCAGGGGTCTACTGTGGCATGTGGAGCTGGGAATGGAACTGTGTCCCCTGCTTCATAAATATTTTAAATAAAATTTAGTTTCACTTATTTTGACTTCATTTTCTTTGTTGCTTTTTTGTTTGTTTCTTGGGGGTGCTGGGGTTGGAATCCAGAGCTTTGTACATACTTGGCAAGTGCTCTACTTCTTAGCTAAAACTCCAGTCTGTTTTTAAAGGTTTTTTTTTTTTTTTCCTTTGGCTGAACCAGGGATTGAACTCAGACCCTTGTGCTTGCTAGGCAAGTGCTTATTCTATTGAGCCATCTCCCTGGCCTCCAATATGTTTTTAATTTCATTGATTTCTGCTTTTATCTGTGTTATTTCCTTTCTTCTACTTGCTTTTTTTTTTTTAGAGCCTCACTGTATAATTCAAGCTGGCCTTGAGTTCACCATGTAGCTTAGCCCATTGGCCTCCAACTCCTCCAACTTGAAATGATCCTCCTGTCTCAGCCTCTCAAGTGCTGGTATTATGGGCATGTGCTACCAGGGCTGGCATCTTCTGCTTGCTTTGTATTAATTTTCTCTTACTTATCTGGTTTCTTTCTTTTTCCCTTTTGAGACAGGGTCTTGCTATGTGGTTCAGGCTGGCCTTGAACTCACTACATAGCCCAGGCTGTCTTTGCAGTGATCCTCCTGCCTCAACCTGGGATTATAGATGTGAGCTACCACACCTGGCTATCTGATTTCTTCTAAGGGGGATGTTTAGATCATTCATTTTTTCAATCCCCAGTACCACAA
>PVKA01055588.1:0-10255 GCA_004027165.1 Ctenomys sociabilis
CTTTGTGCTTGCCAAGGAAGCACTTACTACACTGAGCCATCTCCCCAGCCCTTTTTTTTTTGTACTTTAGAACAAGGTTTCACTGCATCAATCAGACTCACAGTGATCCTGCTGTTTACAGCCTCCCAAATGCTGGAAATACAGGCATGTACCACCATGCCCAGTCTCAATTGTCACCTCAGTGTGCCCTAAGGGCAGGGCTGGCACAGCAGGCTGGAGGATTGAACCCCCAGCCCTTGCACCTGCTTGCAAGTGCTTTAATCCACTAAGCTATTTGGCCAGCCCTAGTGTTTCTGTTTTAGTATTTAGACCTTTGATCCATTTTTACTTTAGCTTAGGGCATGGTGATAGAAATAAGTCTAGTTTTAGTCTTCAGCATGTAGAAAGTCAGTTTTTCCAGCACCATTTATTAAAGAAATTACCTTTTTCCCATTGAGTATGTTTGGCCCTTTCACATAGATGAGGTGGCTGAGTGTGCTGGGAGTTGTGTCTGCATCTGATAATTGTTCTGTTGATCCTCAGGTCTACTTTTCCCAGAACCGTGCTGTTTCTGCCACAGTAGCTTTGTATTATAATTTCAATTCAGGGATAGCAATGGTGCTTGCCTAGCCTTTGTTACCCAGAAATTCCTTTGCTGTTCTAGGCCTCTTTTGGTAGTAAATGAATTTCAAGAATGTTTTCTCCAGTTTGGTGAGATATGCTATTGATATTTTGATTGGTATCATATTAAATTTACATACCAATTTTAAGAGTATGACCATTTTTGCTAGGTTGGATTATCCTGCCCATGAGGAAGGGATAGCTTTCCATTTTCTGATGTCCTCCTGGATATCCTTTTTCAGAGTACTATAATGTTCTGTGTATAGATCTATTACTTCCTTTGTTAGATTAATTCCTAATCACTTCCTTTTTTTTTTTTTTTAGATACTACTGTGAAAAGTATGTTTTTAAAAAAAAAATTCTCTCTCAGTGAGTTTGTTATTTGTGCACAGGAACACTATTGATCTTTGAGTGTTGACTCTAGATCCAGCTATACTACTGAATTAGGCATTACATCTAAGTTCAACCTATTAAATCTAGTCTTTTGGTAGAAATTTAAGGGACTTCTATGTAGAGCATTATGTCAATTGTAAATAATCATAAAATAAATTCTTACTTTCTTGTTATTATTCTTTTTATTTCTTTTTTCTTGCCTAACTGATCTGGCTATTGTTTCTAGAACTGTATTGAATAGGAGTGAGAATACCAGAGTCCTTGTCTTGTCCCCGATTTTTGAATGAAAGCTTTCATTTCTTGATATTTAGTATTATATTGCCTACTGGTTTGTCATGCTTGACTGTTATCAGATTGGGGTAAGACCAACTGTTCCAGTTTTCTGTAGGGTTTTTATCATTAATGGGTATTGCATTTTTGAACTATTATCTTTTTTTCTGTATCCAAATTTTGTTCCCTGTATATGTATTGCTAAAAATTATATTAAAATGTGTTACTTGCCTATAAAATTAATTAGTAGATACTCTTATCTTTTAATAGAAGAAATTTTGTTTTTGTAAGTGATAGAGTAAATGACTCACTCACTTTCAGGCTGCACAGTGGTGATGAATGCCTTTAAATTTAGCATTGTAAATATTGAATGCAGTAGTTACAATAACTTAATGAGTCAATGTTTATTTGCATAGTCAAGCCAAAGCTTCTAAAATAGATTTTGCTGCTGTTTTAAAAAAATATGCTACTGTAACTTTTGGTCATCACAAATTCTTTTTTCAAGAAATCATATTCTCTGAAGCTTGAGGGTTTATAAGAAATGGCCAGCTGCAAGGAATGTCAGACTGGGAAATCTTTCAGAATGGCAAGTGAAAAACTAAGCAGATGTCTTTGTATAAAGTTATATTGTATGAATCTGTCTTTTTTAAAGGCCAACAAGTGCCTAAAGACATATTTACAATGTTGGAATTAAATAGGATCTTAGAAACTAACACACTGAATCCACAGTTTCAAAAATGTGACTGACATGCAAGATTACCTGGGGGTGGGCACAACTACTACCAACTGCCACTGTCTTCTGTTTGCATTGAATGCTTGAGGGGGTGACTTCAGAAATGTTCTCAGGGCTCTAGACAATGATGCTTCTTAAACATCATTCAGCTTCCATATCCCCATCCTTCTAAATTTCCAGCCATATTCAGTCTCTTGTAAGCACCCTTCACCCTCTCCCCTCTATCTCTCTTCCCTTCTTTTTTGTAACACTCAACAAATATCTCTCAATTGTCCACTGTAGGCATATGAGGAGTCCTATTTGGCTGCTGTGGTCTCTGCTCTTGCAAAGATTCCACTCCAGAATCTTGGGATCCAGGATGGCAACAACTAACCACATCTAGCTATTTAAATTTAAAGAAGTTAAGTTACCAGCACAACTGGCAATCATCAGAAGTTGTTGATTTGAGCCTTTTACAGCTCAGCATATTAATATAGCTTTACATTTTTTTGTACATCATGGTTAAACTTTTCTGCTATAGAAAGGCCTATATAACTAGAAATGTAACTTTTGCTATCTGATAAAGTCAGTCAAATCTGCTAGGATTTACCCTGGAAGCATGTACAGCACATTGTGGATGTTTTGCCAGTGTCAGCCATCAGGGTGAGTCACAGCCACTCCTTGACCAATCTGCTCTCTGTGGAAGCCTGAGAGAATTTTTTCTCTTTAGATGACTCTGCTTAAGGCTATTGGACTATGTTGGGCTATTTTGCTGAATTCAAATACCTACAATCTGTGGACTGGCATCACGTATGAAAAGGTCCTTCAAAGGCTTCTCCAAATACAGCTTCTCTAACTACAATGGAACACCAATCTCTGACAAAACAAAACAAAAAAGGAGAAAATAAATAAAGGGCTGTTTTGTTGTGAAAATATATGTGTATGTATATATAAGATACTTGGAATAGATATACAGCTACTCTCTCTTAGTTCATTGAGAAATATATGTGTATGTATATATAAGATACTTGGAATAGATATACAGCTACTCTCTCATAGTTCATTGAGAAGAAAGGTTTAAAATATCATGTTTGAATCTTGTCTTCTAAATAACTACTACAAAGACAATAATATACAATGTATTAATTATTATAACTGTCAAACTAACCCATTTTAGAACTGTTTTATTGCTATTTTATCTTTTTTCTCATTAAAATGAATTTTTAAAAATCAAAAACTGAATAAATAAGTAAAAAATAAGTGAATTGAAATCAAAAGGAACTAACATTTCCATTTTTTGTTGCACTCACCAGCTTTCCAATACTCAAAGACCACAATGCAAGTGTAGAACTGGTCTATAGGCAGGCCTATGGGAAGCGCTGAACTAGGAGAAGAAGACAGAAAACTGAGCCACCTCGGTGCATGCAGTTGTTCTGTGACAAGAAGAGTTTGGGAAACACTGAAGCACTGAAAAAGTATTAAGGTGGTGATGGGAAAGTATCAAGAAATAAACACACATGTTTATTCCACAGACTATTTGTATTAATTTCTGGCTGTCTTTCGGACCTTCTCCCTTTACCTGTGTCTTCTCCTCCTTCTTCCTCCTTATTATCCTAGCTGGTGGGAGCATAATACCTCACATCCCAATAGACAATTAAAATAAAATGCCACCTCCTCAATCCCGCCCAATCTGTTACTCAAGTTGTTTCTCAATGACTAAATCTCCCAGCTTAATTCTTACCCATTCAAAACAAAATACCTCCAACAAATGTTCCAGAGAAAGCTTTTTATCCTAGGAATGACCTCGTGGTCTCTGATGCCAAGTGACCAGGTCAGACCTGAGAAGGTAGAAGTTTATTAGGTTCTCAAAAGGGAGTGCTTGCCTTTGAGCTCTCACAACAATACAACCATCTCTTCTGTCTGGCTACCCAGGCAATCAGCTAATTATGAGATCTGTTTACTCACTGCTTTTTAAATATTCTAATCATCCTATAAACATCCCCAGAGCCAAGAGTTAACTCAAACACAGGTGCAGAAGAGCTAGCACAAAGGAAAAGAAATAATATACAAGATCAAGTGAGAAATCAGACCCTTTATAGTTTGCTTATGTAATAGCTGTTGTCATGTTCATAATGGACACACCAGAAATAAACATGTGACTATAGAAAATCCCTGCCTGGTCAGATCGAATCTGGTGATGCCAAATGGAGAGTTAAAAGTACATTGAAAGAATACTCTTTAAAGTAGGAGCTTTTACATTCATTTTGGTTAGGCAAATAAAAATTGATGGGTCTTTGGGGGTATATTTCCTTTTCAAAAATGGATTACAGTTACTGAAACTATCAAAGCAATTATTTTCAGATAAAGGCCTTTCTAGTGCTTTCGCATCTTTTATTTAGAGACACTACCATAACCTAAAAGCAACTTCACTTATGGGATCCAAATCTACAGCAAATCTTTCTCCATTTTTAACTAGAGCTTGGATTAAGTCTAGGTTGTTTCTGAAGATCACAACATCAAAATGATTGTGATGCAAAATTTGTATTACTCAAGGAAACTCTGACCTGAATCGTGGACATTCTCCTTCTGCCCCTCCGGGTCATGGTGTGACACGCCCTCTCTGCTCTGTGTGCCCAAAGCTGACCTCTGTACAGGACACAAAGGGGTCACGTGCCTCTGGGAGGCGTGGCAGGCAAGAGGGAGAGGATAGAGAGGAGTCAGGGTATTCTTCCCCCAGCTCTTTTATTTCCAGTTTTGTGTTTTGCTCTCTGTTGAATGGTCCTGTTCTCGTGGATGCAGCTGCTACAGCTTTCCTGTTCTTGTCATTCCTTCTTTCCTTTCTCTTTTTAAGACCAGGTTGGTAGACACTCCCCACACCTAATAATAATAGTCCCAGTGGCTACCATCCCATTGGTTTGCCTTACACAGTTGAAACTCTGTGATAATCATAACTTTCAGCACATAATTCCCCACTGAAGGGTGCTTACTGATCCCACTGAGGTACTGATGGAAGCAGGCCTCACTGAAGAGGCCTTCCTCCAAGATCCAGCTGCCCATATGGGAATAAAGCTACAGTGACCATCCAGCCCTAGATGGGAAGCAGTGCCCCACAGGTGCCAGCTCAGATTCTTGAAACCCACAAGCTCAATAGACATGAAGGAAAGAAGTAGGATGCCAATGCAAGTTACACAGTGTCCCAGCCTGAGACAGTCAGGGAGCAAACCAGAGAAAATAAATACCATACCAATGGCATCCAGTGACTAAGTTACCTGCTTAAGAAAGCTTAGGCAAGAGCAGGGACTGCATTTTGATCCCTGCCACCACATGCTGCACTGGCCCTGCTAAAGGTGTGCTGAGCCAGCCACAGAGTCGGGACATGGTGGCGCACCCCTGTAATCCCAGCTCTGGGGAGGCTGAAAATAGGAGGATCTCTATGGGTCTGAGGTGCATAGTAAGAGCCTGTAACAACCAAGTACATTAAAAAATAATAAATAAGTAAATAAAATGCTCCAGTGCACTGCTCCTTTGTCCTCTTGTGTTCATCTCCAATGATGCTCTCCTTCTCAACAGTCATTCTAGAGGCAATGAGCCACGGTGAGGGTCCCTGCAACCACGCCAGTGCCCTTTCCTTCCATAGGCAACAGCTCAGACAGCAAAGCACTTCCAGCTTTTCCTTGAATCGTCTACACACATCTGATCTCAGGCTTCTGCATCTCTCTGAGAAAGGTCAAGGACTTCCCTCTCTTCGCTTGTTCTACTGCATTTTCTCCAGAAGCTAGCATAAAGGTGATGTTCCACTAATTAACCTATTAATGAATAAGTGAGGTCATGAGTTCATGAGCGAGGATCACATCTTTATGAGCTGACCAAAGAAACTCTTTAACCACACTGAGTGATTCTTTCCAATGCTCTTTAAGTTAATTGAGGTGGTAAAATGACCACTGAACATACTAATCGCAAAGGAACCTATTCTTAAAATGTTCTGAGCTGTGCCATTCTGTCTTCCATCAAATTGAGTCATGAGTAGTAAATTACCAGTTACAGATGTGCCCAGGCTGTCCTAGCATCTGCTGTGTGATGCCCATCCCTGGGATTCTGAGTCCAAGCCTCCTGCCGCTGTTGCTCCAGACCTATGTATATATGGCAGCTTCTGCCTGACACTGCTAATCTACAGGCTGCCTCAACTTCCCATTTACTCCTTCACAGTATCTTGTTTCCATAATAAATTTCTTTTATTAAGCAACCGGGAATATAATAAGTTTTCATCACATGACAATGAATGAACCATGAAATTTTTTTAAAAATAAACTTTACTTTTTTGGATTAGCAGTTCTCTGGCTTTGCTTAATACTAATGGTATTCCAGGAGAATTTCAAGACCCATAATGCTAAAACCTAGTTTGGGGCCAACATGGGGGTGTATGCCTATAGTCCTGGCACTCAAGAGGCTGAGGCAGGACTAGTACTGTGAGTTTGAAACCAGCTTGGGCTACACAGTGAATCCAAGGCCAACCTGAACTATATAGTGAGACTCAATTTCAAAATAAAGACTAGTTTGACCACATGTTCTTCAGTGGACACTTTTGGAGCCAACTTGCAAGTGCTTTTGGCCCCTGCTGCTTCAGGTTGCCAAACCAACTTGCTAATTACAAAATCAGACTGTACATTAGAGCTTACAACAGGTCAGAAGACCTAGAGAAGTAATTAATCCTGTGAGTCTTCCTGCTTCTGCTTGTGTTAACCAATTACCACAAATTTACTATCTTAGCCTTTTTCATGAGGCATCTACTTAAAAGAAGAAACAACAATTTTCAAATCATTATATTTACTTTACCCAAGTATATTATTTTCTGTGAATCCACATCTTGTGGATTTTAAGGAGACCACCTTCTCACGGTATATTATTTCTTTAAAAATTTTACTCCTCTATTGCCAAAATAAAAGGCACCCTCCATACCTGGACAAAGGAATATAGCCCTTTGATTGTGTGAGTGGCCTTCATAGTGAGAAGTGGTTGAAAAAAAGGATCATAATTTTTCCTGAAGTGTAGCTAAAGCTCAGGAAAGATTCTCCTTGACTAAAAGGGTAGTGAAATATAGACTTGACATTAGTTTTGTTGCTGTCTTGTCAGGAGCCACTTGTGTATTTACCAGCTTTCTTGTATTATTGTGTTTAAAACCCTGTACATCTCATCTTCTCCATTGGACTATCACTTCTTGAGTCATAATAATAACTAACAAGAGCTACCACAGACTGATGATGTAATAAGAATCGGGTTTATGCTTTGTTGAACTATTGCATGAATGAATCAGTCAACCAATAGATTCTACAAGACCACATTTGTACAAGGCCAATGACCTCTGGTATTGAAATATCTACATTGTTTATCAAGCTCTTGAAGTTCATACAATAAGATTTTTGCCTCTTTGTCCTTAAAATTATTATAAAGTCCAAAATAGAGTGATATTGTGTATCAAACAGCATGCCAACTGGTAATAGAGCCAGCTGTGTTAAAGGGCTCTGTACTCTCAGACAAATACCTGTCTTCTCTGTGCTAATTTCTTTACCTATAGAAAGGAATAATAAAAGAACTTCACTTCCAAAAAAAAAAAAATTTATTATCTTGAGCATACATATTTATTACTAAAACATTTTAAGAACTGCATGCATTAATTGTATAAACACATACACATATGTACACTCACACATATATAAAATATACTTCTATACTGAAGGTTGGAAGTAATAAATGGGTTTCATTGGTCTAAAATCAAGACGTTATCACATGTGAATTCCTTTCCAGAGGTGCTAAAAATTCATTTTCTTGCCTTTTCCTCCTTTTAGAGATGACCCACACTCCCTGCCTCCTGGCTCCCTCTTCTCTCTCCATCTGTAAAGCTAATGGTAAACAGCCAAATCTCCCCCGCCTTGTGACACTGACTAATAGCATTGTCATATCTCTTCTTTCTCTCATTGTCTACCTCTGCTCTTTCACCCATAAGGACCTGGTGCCAACGCTGGACCCACATGGACCGTCCAGGATAATCTCTCCATAATCAAAGTGCACACCTCAGTCACCAAACAAAGTCCATTCTTCTGTTGGCTGTACCTCCACACACTGTAGGAATTTGAATGTGCGTATCTTTGGGGAGCCATTATACTGCCTATGGTGGCCTCATCCTGGGATTAGCCCCTTCTTTTTGACTGGCAGACCCTGAGGTATAAGCTCTCCAGTCCCTTGGTTCCAAGCTGGGATCACTGGGATGCATGTTTTATACCAGCTTTCAGACTCACCCAGCAGGAATGTACTTCAATTCAATGCAGTGATGCACTGTGGGATATAATTTTTCTAACAATTACCTTACTTACTCTTTTTGTTTCTTCAAATAAAGTTTTCCTCGATTTTATTTTTTTTTTATGTCTGGAAGTACCAGGGATCAAACTCAGGACCTTTCATTTGCCAGGCAAGCACTTATTCCACTGAACTCTCTCCCCAGCCCCCTTTCGACTAAAGTTTTCTGACATCTCCCAAAGATGTTTGTCCCTGGATCTTCATTTTGTGGAGTCCAAACTAAACTACTGTGATTTGGACTGTATATACATCAATGTCCTTGGAGAAAGAACTACAATAACATCTCCACAGATTTTTATCCCAAGAAGACATATACACAAGAAAAGGAATAAAACATGCAAAAATATTTTAGAAAACTCTTCAATGAAGGTGCATAGACATATGGTGTCTGGTCTAAATCTAGGCAACTTGTTTTTCTCCAGCTAGTGAATGTTAGTGTTGTAGTCAGGGCTTACGAGGGAAACTATTTAATAGAGGACACACAATAGGATTATTTTATAATATTGACTCAAAGAGTCAAATGCAAAAGAGTACAGGAGATCTGTCCACACACTGGACCCAACAAATCCAGCTGGAGGCCTGGATCCCACAATAATGTCCTACCTGAGGAAGACCTAGACCCCATGGCGGTGCCCCCCCAGTGAGTCCAACTGGAGGTCTAAAGTCCACAACAAAGTCCCGTGCAGCTTTATATCAAGGATCTGTACTGGGAAGGCCCCAAGGCCAGGGTGAAGCTGGAAAGTCTGTGCCAGTGGGGCAAAAATTCTGTACCAGAGCCTAAGGGATCTGCCCTGGAGGGATCATCACTGGACATGATTCTCGAGGTAAGGACCAGCGCTCCCCAAATAGAACTGCAGCCTCCTCAGAAAGAGGACCCCAGTTCCTCTGATGATGAGGACGGCTGAGTTCACACTGGGAAAATGAACAGTTCAGCTGGGTGTTACAAGCTGACCAGTAGTTAATCCACCACATTTAGCAAACCCTTCTGCAGAGGCGGTTCTGCCCTGGGGGAACTTTTACCCACTAGCAATATTTGAAAGGATACGAAGACTTTCTTTTATTGTCAAAATGGGAATAAAACTGACCTTTGACAGGCACAAGCTAAGGTTGCTGCATACTCACAAACTTAATGTATCCAGTCAAAAGGTTCAGTAATGCCAACTCCTGGAAATCCTTGCTATTAAATAATAAGCTTACAGTGATTAGGCTCATAATCATTATCGGGTTTATAAACACCAACTTTTTTTTGTACTCCAAAATTTATCTACTCCTTTTCTTCTTTGAGAATTAATTTTTACCTCAATCATTGACAATAAAGGCCTTTGTGGTAACACCGGTAGGTCATTCTTGGAAAAAGCCTCCTTTTTCTGTCACGGTTGCATTTGTTAATGTTCTTGTCACAAAAGTAAAACATGACCCTGCAGCTGAATCCCAAAGCTGTTCTAACCACATAATAAAAGTCACCATTACACAGTAAACAGAGGACAATTCACCGTCAACACCAGCTTCCGCTTCACCCAGAGAAAAAGTACAGAGTTGAACTTGCCCAATGTCCTTTTGAGTTTTCCCTAAACCATTTACTTCCACTACCAACACAAAAGAACCAAAACTGAAGACAGTGTTTACTAGAAAACCTAAGCATTTCAACAAGGTGTGTATCATGTGCATCGTGGCTTCCATATTTTATTTTCACCTTCTTTCTTCCCTCTAATTATTGCTTATATTCATTTTATTTCTTCCTTTTCTCAACAGTTTTAATGTTTGTCATTTTTGTCGTGGTCTTGCTTCTTTTTTTTTTTTTTTTTTTTTTTTTTTTTTTTTTTTTTTTTTTTTTTTTTTTTTTTTTTTTTTTTTTTTTTTTTTTTTTTTTTTTTTTTTTTTTTTTTTTTTTTTTTTTTTTTTTTTTTTTTTTTTTTTTTTTTTTTTTTT
>PVKA01055589.1:0-10259 GCA_004027165.1 Ctenomys sociabilis
CAAGTGCTTATTCTACTGAGCTATTTCCCCAGCCCTGCTCTTTTTTTTTCCCTAATTTCAAATAAGATGCTATTTAATTTTGTTCTTCCCTAGCTAATATTTTTTTCTATGTATATGCTTTAATGAGTTTTTTCTTTACAATTAGTTTTGAACAATTTAAGTTTTGTGTATGTTGGTATGATTTTATTCAAATTTCTTGTGCAAAAGATTCATTTCTCTTGGAAATGTGGTGCTATAATTTAAACTAAATTCAGAAAATTTAAATTTTTAAATATTTATTGCCCACCCCCTCTACTTTGAGAATTCTAATTATATGAATATAAGTTTGTTGATTTTGGCACAGAGTGAACTATTATATGACTGATCTATAAACTCTTCTTCATTTTTATTTTAGACAATTTATGTTATATTCATTTAAGTTTGTAAATAATTTTTACAATGTGAGTATTTTATTAATCTCATGTTATGTATTCACTTGAGAAATACTTTTCAAAAATTCTCTGTCTACATCTCATATCTTTCACATTTCAATATTTGTCTACAATTTTTAATTTGCTACATGATTATTACTGATTTTCAGTACAGTTAATAATGAGTTAGAAAATAGGAAGAGATCAAAAAAAGAAGAACAAATCCAACAGCTGAAAGATAAAGCCAAGAGTAATAATAGAAGATTGATTAGACTCAGTGAGAAATCTGGAGACAGTGTAAATATCATAAAAATACTCTTCACAGAAATAATGGCCATGAACTTCCCAAAAATGGATAAGGAAATAGACATACAAATAAATGAAGCATGTAGAACCCCAACAGCCATAGCCAAAATGAATCTTTACCAAGGTATACAGTAGACAAGTTTTCAGAAATCCAGCAAAACAACAAAATATTAAAAGTGGCTAGAGAAAAAAAAAAAAGAAACAGCAAAAGGAAACCCAACAAAATCACAGCAGACTTCTACACACAGACTCTCAAATCAAGGAGAAGTTAGAGTGAGGAATTTAAAGTCCTAAAAGAAAACAACTTCATGCAATCCATATTGATATATTCCACAAAACTACCTTTCTAAATCATTGGAAAAATAAGATACTTTCATGATGAGGAACAACTGAAGAAATCCATGACCACTACATTAATTCTTCAGAAGGATAAGTTAAAAAGAGTAAGCAAAGACCAAAAGCACAAGAACACCAATAGCAAGAAGTCACCAGGCATAATGATTCATTAAATGAAGAAGAAAGACAAGTAACCAACCACAGGAAAACAACATGAAAAAGATAAACAACATGTATCAGTCATAATCATCAATGTAAACCATCTCAACCTATCAATCAAAAGAAATGGCCTGGCAGGATATATGAAGAAGCAAGATTCAACAATGTGCTGCATTCAAGAAACACATTTAACTTAAAAAGAAATACACAGACTGAAAGTCAAAGGATAGAAAACAGCTGAAGAAATGCCATGCCACAGGAATCCAGAATAAAAATAGAGTAGGTATTCTATTTGCAGACAATGTGAACTCCATTTAAAACTGATCAAAAGAGACGAAAGTCACTCTATATTTGTTAAGGAAACACTTCAGAAAGAAAAGATAGTAATCATAAATATATATACACCAAATACTGGTGCATGCAACCACATGAAATATTAACAAACATGAAAAATCAAATATACACTAAAACACAATTGCAATGGGCATCCTTAATACACTACTCTTACGAGATAGATTAATTACATCCAAAATTAACAAAAATATCAGAATTAAGCCAAATATGTGAATAGACTTAGTTAATGTCTATAGACTATTCTATCCCAAAAGATCAGAATATACACTCTTCTCAGCCCCCCAACAATGTTCTCCAAAATGAAACACATTTTAACTCATAAAATATGCTTAAGTAAATTCAGAAGGACTGAAATCATCCCATGCATATTATCTGACCATAGTGCAGTGAAATTGGAAAGCAACAGCAAAAGAAGCCACAAAATCTACATAAACACATGGAAATTAAATAGCACCCTCCTGAGCAACCAATGGGTCACAGAGGAAATTAAAGAAGAAATTAAATAGTATCTGCAATTAAATGATAATGTGGATACAACATACAGGAACTTATCAGATGCAATGAAAACAGCCCTATGAGGGATATTTATAGCAATGAATTCTCACATCAGGGAAACAGAATGAACTCATATTAAACAACCTAACATTGAACCTCAAACTTCTAGCAAAAGAAAAACAAAAACAACCCACAGCTCACATGAGGGAGAAAATTATAAAGACAGAATCAGGAATTAATGCAATTGGGGCTAAGAAAACAATATGAAGAATCAATGAATTAAAGAGTTTGTTCTTTGGAAGATTAAATACAACCTATGAGCCTTAGCCAAATTCATCAAGAAAGGAAAGAAAAGATTCAAATTCAAGTAATTAGGAAAAAAAAAAAAAAGGTGGAGGAATCATAGCAGATCCTGTGGAAATCCAGAAGATCATCAACATCTATTTCAAGAAGCTTTACAATGTGACCAAACATATTCACTGGGAGAAAGATAGCCTCTTTAATTAATAGTGCTGGAAAAAATGGCTTTTCATATGTCAAAGACTGAAACTAGGCCCATGTCTATCACTGTACACTAAATTAACATCAGTATAGATTAAAGGTCTAAATATTAAACAGAAACAATAAATATACTAGATGGAAAAATAGGTAACAATCTTGAAGATATCGCAGTAGGCACAAACTCCATGAAGAAAACCCAGATCACACAGAAAATAACACAAAAAATCAAGTGGGATCTCACCTTACTAAAAATCTTTTGCACAATAAAATCAACCATCAACAGAGTGAAAAAGATAAACCATATGTGGGAAGAGATTTTAGCCAGTGTTCCTCAAAGGCCTAATATCTAGATCATGTAAAGAATTGAAGAAAATCAGATCCCCCAAATTCGAAGATTCAATCCAGAAATGGGCATCTGATAGGAATATATACTTCTCAGGTGAAGAAATGCAAATGGAAAACAAATATATGAAAAGATATTCAACATCACTGATCATTCACGAGATGCAAATTAAAACACTGAGAGTCCATTTCACTCCATAAAAAAGTGGCTATCATCAAGAAAGCAATCAATAACAAATACTGGTGGGCATAAGGGGGAAAAGGAACCCTTCTCCACTGTTGGTGGGAGTGTAGACTGATGTAATCACTGTGGAAACCATTATGGAGATTCCTCAAAAAAACTAGGATTAAGGGCCCCACTCTACCTGGTTATTTCCTGTCTAGATATCTTCCCAGAAGAATTAAAAGCATCATACCATGCTTGCCTGGCAAGTGCAAGGGCCTCAGTTCAATTCCTGGTAGCACAAAATAAATAAATTAAAACACCGTACCGTTGTGATATGTGTGCACCCATTCTTGTTTGTAGCAATACAAATTCCTATCAACTGGGATTAAAAAAAAGGTATCATATTTTCATACAATCGAGTACTCTTCAGTCATAAAGGAGAATAAAACTGAGAGGTTTATAGGTAAATAGATGCGACTTGAGGCCATACTCATGAGAGAAATAAATCAGACGCCTGTATGAACATTGTGTTTTTTCCTTGATGTGAGAAACTTTAAAAGTCAATAAGGACCAAAATATGCAACAGATATTGTGAAATGTGAAGAAATTATTTGAAACCAAAGAGAAATCAGGTAGGAACAAGGAGGAAAGGAAGGAAGAGAAAGGGGGGGAAATATAAGATAGTCATATTGTTCGGGCTGGCAAGATAGCTCAGCAGTCTAGAGCGCCTCTCAGGGACCACGGTTCAAGCCCCTGCACCACATGTCATGCCAGCCCCTCCCCGCAGGGCCGGCTGAGCTCACCCCCACCCCCGCGAAAAAAGAATCCGTGATGTGTAGCGAGACACTGTAATAAATAAAGGAATTTAAAAAAAAAAAGAAAAAAAAAGATAGTCATATTGTTCATTTCTTTTAGCTCACTGAAAGATGACTTGTGTTAACATGGTTTGGAGAATTTTTTGTGCTCATATCTTGTATCTTTTACTGAAACTGCTTTTAAGATAGCAACGCATGATGTATTAACTACTATTATTCTCCTATTACTTCAGCGTGAAATTTTACTTTTTGAGTAAAATAAAAAAATTAAAAATCAAAATAAGATATGAAGAAGCGCTCTGAAGAGAAGTAAAGAATTTTTCTGTGCACAGGGTGGCCTCCACAGGAACAAGAGGGCAGCAGTAGTGCGGTCAGTGGTCACTGTCTTCCGTCCTTCTCTTGGTGCCAGAGCTTGGTTTTCTGAAGATGATCTGCACATGCGTCCTGCTGTGGCCTGACAGTCATGACTGTGCGGTCACACCCTATTTCCAGCCGCCTTGTCTTGCCCTAATCTCATGCCTCATAACAAGTGTGCAAAATGGAAAATAGAGGAATCATTTTACTGATAATGTATATATGCAAAGTGTTACAAATTAGATGTATTTTTGCTATGTAGTCCAAAAATCATATAAACTATTGCTATCTTTTGGTTCTGTGATACCATAATCACTTCAGGGAAGAAAAAGAAATACAAATATAAGACCAGTTAGTGCTGACTAGAAATAGGTTTAATGTACAATATACAAATGTGTAAGAATTTATAAGACTGGCTTACAATGGCTAACTGCAGAGTCAGGTGGGAAGAGTGTGAAAGGCTTATCTCTGTGCTGGAGATCCACAGGACCCAGTTGAAGGCCTGGAGCCCTCTGTAGTTTCCTTGTACAAGTCCATCTCTGGAGGCTTAGTCACTGATGGAGTACGACTGGGCAGAAATTACAGTAATTTTATGATGATTCTTGAACCATGTCTAATAGATACTAAATGAATACAACTGTCAAATAAATGACAGAGCTTCAAACAACAGAAGAGAATATTGAAAAAGAAAAACAAATCTTCCAAGCCAGGCGTGGTGGTGCAGGCCTATAATTCCAGCACTCTGGAGGCTGAGGCGGGAGGATTGTTGTGAGTTCGAGACCAGCCTGAGCTACAAAGCGAGCTTAAGGACAGCCTGAACTGCATAGTGAGGCCCTGTCTCAAAAAGGCAAAAAAAAAAAAAAATCTTCCAAGTGGAAATACTGTGAGTGCTGTATCTAGCTTTTTATTGTAAACTGGATATACGTGTGCTTTTCAGATACATGTTTTTTATTTGAAGCAAAAGTAATAGTGGCAACCATTGTTCAGGTCTCTATTAGAATGTAGTAATGATTCGTGATATTTCAATATTAGTTTTTTGGGGCTGAATTTGAATTGAAATTTATTTTAAAATGTTCTCATTAATAATTTATTTATAAATGTGCTGTGAAATAAAATATTTGGTCAGGGACATCATCTCGGACAGTTCAAGCTTGACAAAATGTTTAACCAAACCAGTTGATAATGTTTTGGAACTCTATTAAAAAAAAAAAAGTAAGGTCTGGCACAGGTCCAGGCAATAAACCCAGAATCAGAACTGTTCTAATTAGAGACTTGTAGTTCTTAGTGAAGAGAAAGTAAAACCGACAGGAAAGGACTCCTCTCCTTCCTTTGTAATGTTACCCATGATTACGTGTAGAAATTGCTACAAGAATTACATTAGATGTAGTAAGATCAGACTGAACTTTTCTTTCTTGAAAGCCAAAGTCAATTAAAGTAAGGACAAAAGCTCAGGACTTGGTGTTAAATCTGTGCAGTGCTATAAGCAGTGTGTTTTTGAAAGTGTACATGTAGTTATCTTACAGTGGGATGCAGACTTTAGACTGATTCATGCATTTACATGACTTGCCTGGAGCTCAAAGTCACCTTAATTATAGTTCCAGGAGCAGAAACTAAGTTTTCAATCCCCAGTAGAGAAATGACTATGATCTGTGGTTTTATAAAAAGGCCCATTATGAGACTCCACAGGGGCTCCATAATCACCTAACAGCTCTACCTTTCCTACAGGGTTCTGGGCAGTGGGAAGGAAGTTTGATCTCTTCCATGCCTGTTTTTCCAAGGTTGGGGAGATTAGATTTTCTTGCCCCTGTCCTTTCTTCCTTTGCACAAGAGTTGATGTATGTTGCCGCTATAGTCCTGGGGTCAAATCATCAGAGCAAGAAGGGACTCACAAAGTTGATTTTTTTGCTTTTTGATGAGAAAGCAAAGAGCAGGAAGAACTTGTCCTTTCTCTGTGCTTCCCACAACAATCTTCACTGAACATTAGACCACACTGTTTTAGCACAGTGATGCTGGTATTAATGAAAGCATAGTGAAAGTCCTCTGGTCCTGCTAAAAAGAAAAATAACAATAATCCAGAACTCAATGCAATCAGGTGGACATTATGAATAATGCCTTCCACTTGAGAAACTCCAAAGTTCCTAGAAATTAGCTATAAGCAGAGTGCTTTTAAAAGTGTACATGGAGTTACACTTACGATGGGATAGACTCTGGACTGATTCATACATTTATATGACTTGCCTGGAGCTCAAAGTCACTTTAATTATGGTTATAACTTTAATTTAATTTATTTTTCTGGTTTTGTTTGTTCGTTTGCTTTTTGGCAGAAGTGGGGTTTGAACTCAGGCCCTTGCACTTGCCAGGCAAGCACTTACTCTACTGAACTATCTCCTTGGCCTCTAACTTTATTTTAGAACCTTCAGACTATATATTAACTCCACAAAGAGAATTTCAAAGTGTGAAAAAGAACAATTACAACAAATACAATGTATTATCTACTCAGAGTTTCAGAATATGAAGCGGAAATATTGTATTTAATATATAGTGTCATTTATGCGACACAGTCTATTGAAAAGCCTGTGTTTCTTCTCTGGTCTCTTTCTACAACTAGTTTCAAATAATATATATGTAAACTTCTCTGTGTAAGAGTGCCTGTTAAGGGGCCAGGCAGATGGCTCAGTAGAACAAGTGCTTCCCTGGCAAGTGCAAGGGCCTGAGTTCAATCACGGGTTCCACCAAAAAAAAAAAAAAAAAAAAAAAAAGTGCCTGTTACTCAAGCATCTTTAGTTTTTGGTGACATCTACTGTACAAAGGGGAGAATGCAATTCAATCATTTCCAGGAAGAATAGTTGAGTGTCTAGAGAAGATCTAGATATTAATGAACTCTATTTTTATATTAACAATGCTGTAACTCCTTTGATATTTCTGTTGAATACAAGAAATCTTTTTGTAAAAAGGTAGAGATTTAAGTAATTATCATCTCTATTTCAGCATAAAATAATAGCCTAAACTGGCAAATCTTAAAAATTTTCCATTAATTAATTTTAAAATGACATTTAAATTTAATGACTTGCTAAAATTCTTGCCAAATTTTACAAAAAATCTAAGTGCATGTTTAAGCACACTTTCTTATATTCAAAGTTAACCATTTCTGAGATCTGACTAAAACAGCACTCTAATATTAATATTTGCAATAGAATTTTAATTTCAGCGGACAGGAAAACTTCCCCTAAGCTGACTTTCTATTCTGCTATAAAACATGTAGTTACCTGGAATACACCAAGAAATAAACATCATTTCTGCTGTTTCCCTTTATGACCCTCCTGAATCCTTTGACTCTGTTCCACAGCCAATGGCTTGTACGGTACATAAATATCTCACTTCCTAGCGCATAGTTATAACTGGGAAATTCTTTCAGAGACATTTGTAACTCAACATCAAAGTAAACACATTTTATTGAGCATTTACTATGCACAGACATTGTGCAGATCCTTTTATCAATGTCACATATGATGGAGCAAACTTGCTCTTCCCCCATACCCCCAAACATTCTATTGATGAGAATCCTATAGTCCAGAGGCACCTTGGTCTCACTCACCCCTGGCCAAAATGAAAAGAGACTTCTTTCACTGACTGTGGTTATCTCAGGTCTTAAAAAACAAAAAAAAAAATTCATCTTTTCATCTATGCACTGAAAGACTTCAGTTTACGTTAGTAAAAAATTCAGATATATTTGAAGCAAACAAAACCAGAATAACATGGGGCACTATGTGCACAGGTTTAAATTATTAAGCAATTTCTCCCCTACTGTTGTCTCCTTCCCAGTTCTCAGTTAGTCTGTTTTTAGATTAATGACTTTTAGATTTAATAATCTACTTGAAATAATAATTCCCATAAATTAATTAGTTATTTATAATGACTTGAGATAATTATGTATTTAATAACTGCAATCATGATTATATAGTAATTTCTCTGTGAACACTTATCAACAAGATTTTCTTATTCTTTGAATACTAAAACACACGGCATTTCTAAGGGCTTACCTTCAGAGAAAGGATTTCTTAAAAGTTCCAATCAAAATATAATGCTTTGAGTGTATGACTATAATCCCAGCACTTGGGAGGCTCAGGCAAGAGGGTCACCTGGACTTCAAGGCCAACTTGAGCTACATAGTGGTGGAAGACCAGCCTGAACTACATAGTAAAACCTTATCTCAAAAGACCAAAAAAAAAAAAAAAAGAAAAGAAAAAAAAAAAAAAGCTTTACATGATCAAATGGGGCACAAAGCATGAGATTAGGTTTAGAAAGCAAGCATACTTGTAGCTGGGTTAGGGAAACCGGAGGTTAAAATGACCTATTTTATCAAAGATGAACAGTGTACACATTTCCAAAGTGAAAATTTAAGAGGTACAGGTCAATGAGTACTCAGAGAGGAAAAGGCCTGCAACTCTGTCAGGACACATAGCAGTTAGGAGTCCTGTCCCTGGACACTGTCTGTGAGGGCAGAGACCAGGAAGCAGGCAGACTCACCTGTGAAGAGCTCCAGCTGGACCTCACAGTCTGGGCGTTCAGCTTAATTGCCTATTCCTGATTCCTACATTGTGAAAAGGAAGTTTTGTCATAGCCGCAACAAGTCAACTTCTTAAGAGTTGCAGCTTTGAGCTACTATTCTGGTTGGATCCTGCCTTTATCTTGTGTTTCTGATTTCCTTTCAGGGTCAGGCTTTGGGGACAGGTTTCTGCTGTCTCTCTCTCATGTGGCATCAGTCTATTCTTTAGATGCTGAAAAAAAATCTGTATTTCCTCCAACTTTTCTAAACATTACAATGAGAGACCATTAGCATTTTGTCCTAGGTAACATTTTTGTGTTCACAGTAAATTTTAAAATACTTAGATTTCTCTTCTCAAAAACATTTTATTAGACTCCATCCTTTACTCTCCCTGCCACTTCTAATAAGTAAAAGACCATGCTAGGAACACAGGCCTCTGTGCCCCGGCTGCACCAGGTAGGGCCTGACAGCACAGGAAAAGGCAGACAACAGAGCAGTTGTCACCGGCCACTCACTCACCTTCCCAGTAAACCTCAGCTCGCTTTTTCTTAAGGTCTGAAATACTTGTCTCTGCAACTGACCAATAAAATTCATAAACTAGGTATTTAGAATGGTTAATATATGAGTACAAGAATATTCATAGCTAATTAACTTTATGTGGTAACTCAGTTGTAGATCATAAATATCACACTATTTAAGACTCTACCAGAACTGAATTACATGCAGTTGAATTTTATACTAAATCTAGCAATAACCAAACATTTTTCTCTTATATTCATTTCAGGATTTCAATACTGTTCTACACACCAAATTTTGAGTTTGAAGTTACGAATCTATGTCTTTTACAATTTATAGTTATCTTTGTGCAGTATTATCTGTGGTATATTTGAATTACATCACTAATTGTTTTTATTTTTATTTTTGGTACTGGTGATCAAACTCAGGACCTTGCACATGCCAGTCAGGTGCTTATTGCCACTGAGCTGTCTCCCCAGCCCACTAATTTTTTTCTTTTTGTGGTATCTGGCATTGAACTCAGGACCCTGAACTTGCCAGGGAAGCGTTTATTTTACTGAGCTATCTCCCTGGCCTTCCACTAATTGCTTTTAGTTTGTAGTTTCTAACTTCAGTGGAAGGAATGCAGGACAGGTTTAACTGATAGAAAAAATCAGTAAGATACCTCACATTTCTAATTTTTAGAAGTTTGTATACATCAGTTATTCTAATTTGGGCCTTCTACAAGTCTGTGGGAAGCAGACAGATTCGCCACGAATAAGCCACCATCACTCTGTTTCCCTAGCGTGAGCCCCTGGCCCGGAGAGGGTCAGCCCACTGCTTGGCTTCTTAGCATTGCCGGTGCTGCTGTCTACTGACAGCTTGCTGACCTAAGTGAGATGATCTCGGAGTGGCCTTGTAATTTCTTGTCCAATCAGGACAACTTCAAAATGAGAAAAAGAATGTTTTTTTTTTTTTTT
>PVKA01055590.1:0-10253 GCA_004027165.1 Ctenomys sociabilis
TGTTCAAAATGAAGATTCACATACTTAATTTATGATAATTTTCCCTTTTATATGGGAAGAAAAGAGAAAGATCCAACTTAACATAATGAAAAAATTCATCAAGTGGTTTGTTTTTTAAAATTTCTGTAAAATCTAATTTACTTATCTCCATTTGGTAAGTAGTCATAATCTTACTGTAACTACGTAAAGCAAAATTTGGGATGTCCTAATGTGTTTTCATTTCAATTATTTATTTAATTTTTTAAAGAATACAAAATAGTAAAAAAAATTAGAAACAATGCAAAATTTCATTAAACAAAGTAACAGAAATTCAATACTGTTCGCTGCATTGCGTGATGTTATCTTAAAATTAGTTGTTTAGGTTAACAGATATAAACCTGAAAATTTGACTGAAAAAGAAAATAAAAAGAAATAAAAACAGAGGGCTGGCCAAATGGCTCGGCAGATTAAAGCACTTACGAGCAGGCGCAGGGTCCAGGGGTGGCATCCCCAATCCCGCTGTGCTGGCCTTGCCCCCGGGGCCTGGGGAGATGGCAATTGAGACTGGGCATGATGTCACACACCCGTAATCCCAGCTCTTGGGAGGCTGTAAACAGGCGGATCACTTAGAATATGATCTAATAGTGAGACCCTGAACATCCTGTAGACCCTTCCCTAAAAACTAAAAAAAAAGAAAAACAAAAAAATGAAAGCATTAAAAGCATTAACTACTCTTTTCAGAGCACCAGCAGAAACCAGTAGTACAATTATCCATGCTTTCTTGCATGTACACATAAGTGTATCTTTTTCCCTTGTCTCTTTTATTGTTTCCTTCACAGTGATATCCCAGGAAAATGGGCCAATGATGAGGTCTATGAGAAAATTAAA
This sequence comes from Ctenomys sociabilis, assembly GCA_004027165.1. Taxonomy (NCBI): domain Eukaryota; kingdom Metazoa; phylum Chordata; class Mammalia; order Rodentia; family Ctenomyidae; genus Ctenomys; species Ctenomys sociabilis. Next base: position 868 of record PVKA01055590.1, read on the forward strand.
GCTCTCATTTTCCGCAAAAAGCAGGAAACATATTTAATGATCAGCTACAAGTATTGTTGTAGTCATTAAGGGAAGCTATGTTCATAAAAAGAGTCAAGATGATAAAAACTAACCTGATTTTTGTTTAAATTAAAAAATTTGTATTAATCTTCCAACATGACTTTTTGAGTTGACTGCTTTTTAATCACCATATAATATGTTAGACCTGTGTAGAATGGCATATATATTCATGTATACCAAAGTGCAAACATGTAAATACATATATGTGCATGTGTAACTAAACCTAAAATACAATTTAAATTTTTGGACGCATATAAATGCAAACATGAAAGCATTGAGTTCAGTGCAATTTCTTTATGGACAGCAAAGGATTAGCCCAGGAGGTAACAGTTTAGCCAAGACTTGTAAGTTGCATGGAATTGGTAAGGAAGATGAGGACAGAGGCAAGAGAAGGCATCCAAAACAGAGATGACAGCATCTGCCTTCCTGTGGCTGTGAAATGATCTGGTTATCGGTCAAATGGAAGCATAGTTTGCTTAAGGGACTGCTTGGAATGGAAGATTCTAAAGCAATCTAGAATGACTTTAATGCATTGTCACGGCATCACTGTGTTTTTACAGTAAGTATAAAGGACACCCCAAAATTTTGAACAATGGAATTACTTAGCTTCTATGTTAAAAACATAATTGTGATATCAGAAGAAAGGCTTACAACATACAGGGATTTCAGGAATTGTCACTCTGCTGCTCTGGCTATAGATACAACAAAAGAGGTTAAGTAATCAGTACTATAAAACTTTCACTCATGTTAATACAGCTTCCTCATAGAAACACGATATACATATGCATACAGTGAGATAACACCTTTTTGATTAAAGGATCCATGATAAAAATATATTTGGATAGCAGTGGAGACAGTGAACATCTTTGCCTTGTGCCTAACACTATTAGAACAAATACTGTGCAATTCATAGTACTGGGCTGGCCAGATAGCTCAGTGGATGAGAGCACCTGCTTAGGCAGATGCAGGCACCAGGTTGGATCCCTGGTGTGCTGTGCTGGCCCCACCCCCAAGGCATGCTGAGACAGTGATTGAGACTGGGTGTGGTGACATGCACCTGTAATCCCTGCTCTTGGGAGGCTGAAAACTGGAGGATCATTATGAGTGATCTGTGTAGTGAGACCCTGTAGTTCCCGTACAAAATACATAAGAAAGGAAATTCATATTACTTTGTTAAGTGAGATTCTGTATCACTTGTAATTGTCTTGTCTAAATACTATTTTGTGGCCTACTTATTTATGTTTTTGTATTTAGTACAGGGCCTGCAGGGTCTTACTACACAGATCGCACTCTGAGTGATCTTTCTGTTTTTAGCTTCCCAAGAGCTGTAATTACAGGTGTGCACCACCATGCTCAGTCTCAATCGCTTTCTCAGCATGCCCTCGGGGGTAAGGCCTGCATGACAAGCTGGGGATCAAACCTTCAGTCCCTGTGACTGCCTAATCAGGTGCTTTAATCTGCTGAGCTATCTGGCCAGCCTTGTAATCTCTTTAAAAAAGATTTAAAAATCTCTTTTAATGTGTGTGTGTGTATGTATATATAATATATATATATTTGTGAAGTAAGCTATAAGAAAGTACTGCATGTTTTTGTATGAGAAATTCTGTCTGCAAAGATGTTACAATTGCCTTTAATGTTACACCATTTTCAACCTTAGATGAACAGTTTACAGATTTCGCTACTCATACAAAAATACCGACTTTTATGTTTTAACCACTAATGAAATAAGTGTCATTAATGAAAATATAAGGCAAACTTTGTATTTAAAAATGAATTGTTTTTTCAATTTACATAAAATTATTATTATTTTTTTGTTTCCTTTTTTGGCAGCACCAGGGATTGAACTCAGGCCTTCGCGCTTGCCTGGGAAGCGCTTATTCCACTAAGCCATCTCCCTGGCCTAAAATTATTATTATTATTATTATTGTTATTTATTTATTTATTTATTTTTTTTGTGGAACCAGGGTTTGAACTCAGGCCCTTGAGCTTGCCAGGGAAGCAATTATTCTACTGAGCCATCTTTAACATAAAGTTATTAAGCTTTGATGCAATTGAAAATTTTCTTCAAGTTTTAGAAACAGCAAATAAATCTATAAGCTTGTCTTCAAATATTTAATTTAATTTTTTTATAATTCTATATTTGTCACATGTAGTACTTATCAACTCACTATGAGAAACTAGTTTTAGTGAATAAATTTGATTACCATGACTGAAAAGCTTTGTCTTCCAAAATGTTAGTAGAGAATTAGTATTAAAATGTTTTCTTTTAAAAACTGGAACCAATGATTAACAGCATAAAATGTATATGTATATCAAGAATATTATAATAATATATATCAGTATTAGTCAACTGATACCATAGAACATTTAAACCTAAAAAATTGTTTCCAGTTTAATGTAATTATTTTTATTATCTAGGTTAACGTTGGTTGTTTGCTGGTATTATTAACACAGTATTGCTGAAGGCTTTCACACAATATGAAATCTGTAATAAAATCTACTATAAACTGTCCATGAAGAGTACTTTTACAAATGTGATTATGCACGCCTAGAGGCTACATTGCCATAATTGGCCTCCTGTGAGCCTGACACTCTACAATTGTTCCTGGAAACTCAGCAAGCAAGATTGGATTTTACAGTGGTTACATTTGTTGACTATTACTTTGGATTAACAATAGTCTCATACTGATGAACAGCCATTCATGCCTGTAGGGCTTATCTTTGGATATAAGTGAAAAATTATATATTTTTCTTTCTACAAATTCAATTATTACAGTAATTTTGAAGTAAATGTCAATGGTTAGTTTGTTTTTTAATGTATTTGTTCCTGCCTCTGTGAAAATTGTTAGGTCCTGCTCTGTGCCATTCTTAGATTAATTTATCCTATATGTCAACCCTCTCATGTTACTCCCTTAATGTTTTGATCTTAGGGAGTTCTAAGCTTACTGTTACTTGTTCATGATTATAATAGATATTTTATCAGAAATATTTGACACAAACAAATTTTAAGGATTTTTGGGGCAGAACTGGGGATTGACAGGCCCTTGCACTTGCCAAGGAAGCACTTATTCCACTGAGCCATCTCTCTGGCCCCAGCCATCTATCTCCATGGCCTCTAAATTTTGAAGTTAATCATTATATTTTTCTTTTTTTTCCAATAATGCATGAGTTTCATAGGAAGATAGCTCTGTGGTCTAAGCTCCTGCCTGGCAAAAGTGAGGACTGGGAATTGATCCCCAGTAACACATACCATGCTGGCCCTTGTCGTGTTGGCTACCAAAACTGGGCGTGGTGGCACACACTTGTAATCTAAGCTGTGGGGAAGCTGAGACAGGAGAATCACTATGAATCTGAGTTATGTACCAAGATCCTGTACCAAATAAGTAAATGAAAGCTTAAAAATACATAATCAACTCTTTACAACTTATATATTGCTTCTCATATATAACTCCGGAAATTTTTGTCTCAGTTATTACATAGTGTTTTTTATAAAATCCACCAATATGTTTCTGCTGTTCCTCAGCCCTTCTTTGATTTATTAATTTGTTTATGGAACATATTCTTTAGCAGTTCTACTAGTAAGAATATTAGCTAGTAAACCATTTCAGTGTATTAGTGTTTGAAATGTATTTAGCTCATCCTTGTTTTGAAAGAATACTTTGTCCACTACACAGTTCTAGATTGATAGAAATTTTGTCTTAGCACTTTGTGAAAATTTAACAGATAATATGAAGCTTAATTGATAACCTCACTGGCCTGACCGTCAGTCACCCCAGGGATTAAAAATGACTTTGGGTACTCTGTCTGGGTTCTGCTTCCTTCCTCCCTGGGGCAGTTCCTTTGTGTTTCTTCTCTATCATCATGGATTAAGCAGCTCTTCTCTGTCTTCCATCTCTGTATTACTGCTTTGGATCCATCTGACCAGGAAATTAATTCACTGAAACTGTGACCCAAATTAAACCCCTCCTCCTTAAATTATGAGAGTTTATTATGTCCCATCAACAGGAAAGGTAATACAAAAATTTCTAGTTTGATGTTCTGCTTTCTAGGCATAATTTTACACACGCACACACACACACACACACTCATGCACACATGCACACATGCACAGTTTATGTGTTTCTCAGAATTCACCTGGCTTTCAGTATTTTTTTAATTGGTTTTTTTTTTTTTTATTCAGTGCAGGGTCTGCAGGGTCTATAGGGTCTCTCTAGTGATTCTCCTATTTTGAGCCTCCCAAGCTCACAGATTACAGGTGTGTCACCACACCATTTTAGTCACCATCTCAGTGCACCCTGGGGATGGGGCCTAGCAGAGGACTGGGTGTCTAATCCCATGGTTTTCGGTATTCGAAAACAAGCATATTTCATCTTGCTCAAAAAACTTTTAGTCTGTATTCTCTAATACTGCTTTCTACCTATCTGTATTCTCTGCAGTGAATACTGGATAGACATTTTAAATCTCCTCAATATTTATGTCTTTTCATATACTCATAGGTCTTTTGGTAGCAGTGCAGTTTCTACCAATCAATATTCCAATTTATTTAGCCTCTCTTTTGTTGCATCTAACTTGTTATACAATCTTCTTGCTGAATTTCAAAAATTTAACCATATTTTATTGTGATCATTTTATTGGTACCTTCCCCAGCAAAGTGGTCACTTCCATAGTTTTTTCTTTTTTTCAGTATATTTAACAAGCATATTATAATTGTTCAGCAAAGTAATCCAAGCAAAGTAATCCTGTCTACAATATTATGGGTTCATGTACCCACAATATATAAACAGCAATGGAATACCTCTCTCTGACAAAAGTAAACAAAAAGTGGAATATAAATGAAGGACCATTTATAGTGAAATATATATATATATATATATATATATATATACATATATATATAACTACAAAAAATATATATATATAACTACAAAAGAGCTAGCATAGATAAACAGCTACAGCTAGAAGTGGCCCCACCATGACTGCATGAGGCTCTGAAGGGACAAATAGACACAAACCGTAGCACATATACAAGATAATTAGGATATACAGCTACTTTCTCTTAGTTCAATGAGAAGAAAGTTTTGAACTAATAGTGTTTAGACAAGTTATCATGTCTGCATCTTGTACTATGAGTAACTACTACAAAGACAACAATATTCAATGTATTAATTATTGTAACTGTCCTCACCTATTTTGAAGCTCTCATTGCTACCTCTTTCTCAATAAAATTAATATTAAAAATTATATACTATAATCCTTTTACACATGTAAACATTCATAGACTATGTTGAATGTCTTACAATTCCAGAATTTCCTCTCTGTACACATTTAAGCTGTACTGGTTTAACTAACTTGTATTCGTGGCTACTGATTTTTCTCTTAGTTTCTGAAACACTGGTTGTGGCAATTCTTCAGACTTGAAGTATTTCTCCAGAAATAATTTGTCTGCACTTCTGACATATGACTGAATCTATCACTGTCAGAAGACGAATTAAGATTAATTTTTCGCTTGCAGTGTTTTTAACTAGGATCTGATAAACTCAGCCGCAGAACACATTTGGTGTGCTGACTGCATTTTGAATGTTGTTTTTTAAAAATATGTGTTTGATTGTTACAGGATCTCACTACACAACTCGGACTCATAGTGATCCTCCTGTTTTCAGCCTCCCCAGTGCTGGGATTACAGAGGTGTGCCACTACACGTGGTCCCAGCGTCTGGCTCAGCACATCCTGGGAGTGGGGCTGGTGCAGCATGGGGTACCAGAGATCGAACCACTGTCCCTATGCTTGCCTAAGCAGTCATTTTAGTCTGCTGAGCTATCTCACTGGCCCTGAGCTATCTCACTGGCCCAGTTTTAACAGAGTGTAACCATGTTAGTTTTCTAGTTAGCTGATTGCCCATTATAATAAGAGAGCTCAGCATATGCAATAGAACCAAGGGGTTCACGAAACACAAATATTTATGATCAGACCCTTTGAAGAAAACTTATCTTACCATGTTTTAGACTATGCCATTTTGGTCATTTAAAGGCAAATTTAGAACTCCTTTGAGAGATGGTTTCTGTCCTTCCTTTCCTTTTCAAAGATAATGTATAACAGAAACTCTAGAATCACCTTGTGGAAATCTGATAGGATCACTGATGGAATCACCTCAGGGGGATCTTGGTATGTTGCAGAAGTACTTTTCCTATTGCCAGGGAGATGGCTCAGTGGAATAAGTGCTTCCCTGGCAAGTGCAAAGGACTGAGTTCAATCCCCGGTTCCACCAAAAAAAAAAAAAAAAAGCACTTTTCCCAATCTCTCTCTCTCTCTCTCTCTCTCTCTTTCTCTCTCACCATATCGTGGATTGAACTGAAGACCTTGTGCTTGCCAGACAAGCACTTATTCTACTGAGCCATCTCTCCTGCCCCAGTTTTCTTTCATATACGAGTGAGATCATTTGGTGCTTGTGTTTTTGTATCTGGCTTATCTCACTCATCATCTTCAGTTCCCTTTGTCATACTGGAAATGAAAAGATTTTATTCTTTTTGTGCTAAATTCCATTGTGTAAGTGTCCCAAATTTTCATTAGCTATCGATCCATCAGTTCATAGATACTGGTGTAGTTTACATTTGAGGCTATTGTAAGTAGTGCTTCACTGATTGTTAAATATACATATATTCTCTCTCTCTGTCTCTGTCTGTCTGTCTGTCTCTGTCACTCTTTCCCTGTCTCTCTCTCATATAACTCCAACCCCTTTGGATGAATATCCATTGTAGAAATTGTAAGCCATAGATCTGTAAAACACTGCCTCACTGTTCTTCATAAAGGTCAGCAGTATGCAGAGGTTGCCTTTGCTCCGTGTCCTCACCAGAACCTGTTGCCTTTGTTCTTCCTGATAGTTAATCTGACCAGGATGATGTGATGTCTCACTGTGATTCTGATTATTGTCCCTCTGATTAGTGATGAGCATTTTTCTCCTATACTTCTTGGCCATTTTCATTTCTTGTTGTGAAAAATGTTTGTTTAGGTTTGTTGCACATTTTTCAACGGGGTTATGAGTTAATTGAGTTTTTTTGCCATTGAGTTTGTGCTCAATGTTGTTTATATATTCTGGGTACTAATTCCTTTGTTTTATGTAAAGTTTGCAGATTTTTTTCCCCATTTTTTAGGTTGTGTTTTTCACCTCAATTATTTCCTCATTTGGGGAAGAAGTTTTATATGGCCATTAATGAGACAAAAATAAAAGTAAAGGAAGAATTTAAATTTCCTTAAGTTGCCCCTAAATATTTGAATTTCACAGGCTGGCCAGATAGCTCAGCAGACTAAAGCACCTGCTTTAGCACAGTGCAGGGGTGGGGGTTCAATCCCTGGCCTGCTGTGTTGGCCCTGCCCCTGGGGAGCACTGAGATGGCAGTTCAGACTGGGCATGGTGGCATGTGTCTGTAATCCCAGTGCTTCAGAGGATGAATACAGGACAGTCACTACAAGTCCGATTTACTTAGTGAGACCCTGTAGGTCCTGTAGACCCTGTCCTATGTGTTTAATTTTAGTTTCTTCACTGGTTAACTGATATTAGTAACAATGCCTTCCTTCCAGGTTTACATTGTGAAAGTGTGTATGGTTGTGATAAAAATGCTATATGCTGCACCGTTTAGTGCTTTGACATCTATTGTTTTTAAGCTAAGTAGGCTGGCATCTATTTTCTAGATCTTGTTCTGGATATGGCCATTGAATATTTACTAAGCAGTCCAGTTAATCATGAAAATATATCTGATAAGTGACACTTTTGTCTACTATTATGTTATTACTGAACTTACTATAATGTTGTCTACCAGTGCAATTTTTAATATATTGTCACTCACTGCTGTAAATGGTAACCCTTGTATTTGCTGTAGCAGTATATTTGAAATGTTGGAAGTTAATATTTATGGAGTGCTCATTACTTGTAGCAAATAGCTGAAAGGGAAGAGTATTGTAACAAGACCAGGCTCCTAAGAAGCTTTCATATTTTGTTTGCATATGAGATAAATGAAAAGTAAACTCACTTGGTGTTAACACTCAATGTGCTAAAATTAAAAGCTGTATTATTTCCTTACAATAATCTCAGAACTCCAGAAAGAATCTCATGCTAAAAATGACCTCTTAAACAAAAAATAATATTTGATTTAATCTTATTTGCTTTTGCCTTGACATTGAAACTATAAATATGGAAACAATGAAAGCAGGATAATATATTATATGTACAACAGTCTCAGGAAGGAAAGGGAATTTTAGATGACTAAACGTCACGTGGTTTGGAAAACAGTAGATAAAAAAGACAGTGACATTCACTTTTGAATGTCACAGTTTTTTTTCTTTATTCTTATTTTCCTTTCAAAATTGCCTAAAACAGAACTCTATCATTTTAGTTTATATTACTCCAGTTCCCCTTGAAATCCTCCTTTTAATTAGTTCAATATTTTTCTAAAACTCATTTTTCTAGAAACACAGAAGAGGTCACTGGTGAGGGATGAAAGAAACATTGCTGTCTCTAATAAGCAGGGCAGTCACTGAGTCTGAGTTTTCTAGGTGATTGTTAGGCTGAATAGAATCTAACAATGATGATAAATAATTTTTGGCATTACCAAATTCATGCACCCATATAGAAACATCTATAGACATGTACATCTATATATGTGTAACACAGATTCATATGTGGATAAATATGTATATAGAACATGTGAACACACACATTACCGAAGTATCAGTAGGTGTTTCATGTACTATCAGAGAAAAGCCAAGCTTCATGATCCACTAATTATTGATAAAATATTGAAATGTTAGTATAGTGTGGCACTTAGTGCTGTTATGGTTTGTCTAGTCATTCCCTCCAAAGCCTCATGCAGTCATGGAGTGGCTTTGGAGTTTGTGATTGATACTTTTTTGTTTTGTTTGTATATATTGGGTACAGGGTCTCACAACACACTCAGACTCATAGTGATCCTCTTGTTTGAGCCTCCCCAGTGCTAGGGATTCAGTGGCCTGCTCAGCCTGCCCAGGGGCAGTGCCTGCATGACATGTGGTGCCCAGGATCGAACCTGGATCCCTGCGCTTGCCTAAGGAGGTGTTTAATCCACTGAGCTATCTTGACAGCCATGGCAATTGATTCTTTTTTTTTTCCATTTATTTTTATTTTATTGAAATACAAATGTCAATCAGACAGTTTCAAAACACCATAACCATACAGAGTCGATGAAATAATACATTGCAAACTGTTTTCATAACGTTTTGGTATTGTACAAGGTGCATACATGATATTATATTTACAGGTCTTTATGTAGCTGAATTATATCAAAGATTCAATAATT